>PVKM010003050.1:0-60314 GCA_004027735.1 Carollia perspicillata
AAAAAAAAAAAAAAAAACAGGCTTTGAGGCAGAAACCTGCCATTATGTCAAGCCATGGATACTTTAAAGAAAGGATTCCTTTGTTTCTTTCCACTGGACTCTGTCTCCAGAGTCTTTGCCTATGGGTGGCAAGTGCTAGGACCCCACTGGATGTTCTGGGACAGCACACGGCTGTCTGGTAACAAACCAGGACTCAGGAAAATAATCTCAACTTGGATGAGAAAAAAAGACATGCTAACATGTCAGATAGTTCTATTTGATGAGAATTTTAAAGCAGCTATTTAAAAATATTCCCATAATCAATTAAGGACATGCTTGAAACAAATGAAAAAGCACAAAGTACTACCAAAAAAAAAAAAGGTGAAGGAAGGAAGGAAATACAGAGTTAAATGGAAGTCTTAGAAGTGGAACATACAATAATTTCCCTGGATAGGATCACTGGGAGGATGAAGATGATGAGGAAATAATGAATAAACTTCAAAATAAAAAAATAGAAATTACCCAACCTGAACAACAGAGATAAAAATAGACAGAAAATTTTCTTTAAAAAAAGGTGTCAAGAACCTGTGGGACTATTTAAAAAAAGATCTAACATTCATGTTATCAGAGTCTCAGAAGAGAGTAGAAAGCAGGTAGAACTCAAAAAATATCTGAATAGTGGCCAAAACTTTTCCAAATTTGGCAAAGACAAACCTAAAGATTCAAGAAGCTGCCCAAAGCCAAAAAAAGGATAAATTCAAAGAAAGAATCTTGAGAATAGAATAATTCAAATGACAGGGGTTTTTTTCACCAGAAACTATGAATACCAAAAGAAAGTGGCACAACACTTTTGAAGTGCTGAACAAAAAGAACTGTCACCTCAGGATTCTAAGGATATCCTGAAAATAGCCTTCAAAAATGAAAGCGAAATCAAGATGTTTCCAGATGAACAAAAGAAACCAAAAAACAAGGGAATGTGTTATCAACACACCTACCCTCAAAGAAAGGCTAAAGGAGGTTTTTCAGACACGAATAAGGAAACTGGGAACATCAGAAATGAAGAAAGAACAATAAAAAGAAAAGTTTTCTAAATTATGTTTTAAGGTTGAGGCACAAACTGTAACATTGTCTGATACGCTTACATGGAGAAAATATTTAAGTAAATTATATTATAAAGGGGAGAGGGCATAAAACAGGAGTAAGGCTTCCACACTTTACTAAAGGCAATAAAATGTTGATAGCAGTAGACTGTGAAAAGTTGCAAATATATAATGTGTACAGCAACCACTAAAAATAATATAGAGAAATACACTCAAAAACACTACAGATAATCAAAAAGGAATTCTAAATAATGTTCAAGTAACCCATGGGAAGGCAGAAAAAATAAAACAGAAAAATAAAACAATAAAATAGCAGACTTAAGCTCTAATATATCAACAATTACACTAAATATAATGGACTATCTACATCTTTAAAAGAGAGACTGGCAGAATGGATAAAAACTAAACTACAAGAAACTTACTTCAACTACAATGATAAAGATTAAGCTGAAAGTAAAAAGATAGTAAAATACAAACATTAATCTTTTGTTTACTACATGAAAACATTAATAAAAAGAAAGTAGAAGTGGCTATTTAATTCTGATAAAGTAGATGTCAGAGCAAAGAAAATTACCGGAGACAAAGAGGCAAATTACATAATGATAAAAAGTTCAATTCACTAGGAAGATACAGTTACCCTAATCTTGTAGATACTAAACAACAGAACTTTGGAATGTAAGAAACAAAAAACGATATAACTGGAAGTAGAAATACCTAAGTCCACAATTATAGTTGGGAAATTACAAATCCTCTCTCAATAATTGATGAAACTACTAGACAGAAAATCAGTAAGGACAGAAAAGAACTTAACAATACCTTAACCAACAGATTTAAAGGCAGCTTAGCAAATTATACATCATATATGGCATGTGGTCTTATTTAATGATCTGTTAAACATAATATATAACTATTTTCTATTGTTTTATTTTAATAACACAAAAGCGATAAGTATTTACTGGGGGAAAATACTGATGTTTATAAAGTAAAAATTAAAATACCCTTGTCAGCCCCAGCCAGTAGCTCAGTGGATTGAGTGCCAGTCTGTGAACCAAAAGGTCACCAGTTTGATTCTTAGT
This sequence comes from Carollia perspicillata, assembly GCA_004027735.1. NCBI lineage: Eukaryota > Metazoa > Chordata > Mammalia > Chiroptera > Phyllostomidae > Carollia > Carollia perspicillata. The sequence continues at coordinate 2,156 of PVKM010003050.1, forward strand.
CAGGACACATGCCTGGGTTGCAGACCAGGTCTCAGTGGGGGGCACATGAAATAAAAAAATTAAAATAAAATAAAATACCCCTGTCAGTTTGCCATCACTCCCCTGAGATAATCATTCCTTAGAATCTGTATTCTTTAAACTCTTTTCTATGGATAGTTTTAATTTAATTTAATTTTTAAAAGGTTTTATTCATACATTTTAGAAGGGAATAAAAGGAGAAAAAGAGGGAGAGAAACATCCGTAGGAGGAGACAAATAGACAGGTTACCTCTCACATGCCCACAGCCAGGGATCTGGCCTGCAACCTAGACATGTGCCCCAAATGGGAATCAAACCAGTGACCTCCTGGTTCACAGGCCTGCACTCATCCCACTGAGCCACACCAGCCAGGACAGGACCATTTTAATTTTATAAAAAATAGGATCATACTTAGTATATCATACTTTCTGCAACTTGGCTTTTTTCCAACTCAATGACATATACTGACATCCTTCCTAACTGGCTACATACAGATCTAACATGTGAAGTACTCATAAAAACGTCCCTGGAAAACATCACATTCTTTAAGGAACATAAAGATGTTCCTTACAGTTACATAATGGCTATCAGATTAATGTTAACAGCAGAAAGAATAAAACTGCCCTTGAGCAAAAAGATAGCAAGACAGAGAAATGCTCTATAAACAATAAAGGTAGTAAAAAAGTAAAAACATAAGTTTTAATCATACATACAAGGGGGACACACACAAAATAGAATTTATTTATAAAAATTTGTATATTTATTCTTACACGTTGAAACTTCATTCACCTACCAAGTACTCTCCATTTCATGCAATACATCTGAGACTTCTTTCCATTGTGCAAAACAGTTTTTGAACTCCTCGATTTTGATGCTATTTAGTGCTTCTGCCATTTTTTTGTTTTACCTCTTCCATATGGGCAAAACGTTTCCCTTTGAGGACTTTTTTCATCCAGGGAAACAAAAAAATGTTGCTGGGGAAAGATCAGGTGAATAGGGAGGATGAGGCATGGAGATCATGCTGTTTTTTTGGCAAAAACTGCTGAACACTCAGCGTGGTGTGGGCAGGTGTGCTCATAAATCACCCATCATGAAATGGGCAAACACCTTTTCTGAAGACACCAGTCTTCAGAAAAATTCACTGAAGCCAAATGCAGCCTCACAACACCGATACAGATGGGTTCCTAGAACACTCACCTAGCAGGGGAAGCCTCTACAGGGCCCGCCCTCCAAAAGATAATTCAGGGTTTTTTTGGGGGGGGGTTACCCCCCTAGTATGTTTTCTAATATTTTTTTAAGAACTCCACAATCTACCTGACATCATTAAATAAATGAAAATATAGGTATTCTACCATAGGCACAAAAGAAAGAGGAGTGGATAGACATTATGTTAATACAAGTATTTTTTTCCACGAGTGAAATACTCACAGCTGTTTCTCCTTTTGAGAGATTTGTTTCTGCAGACTGTCGGATTTACTCTGACATTCCTGGAGATACTTCTTGTCCTCATCTTCAGCTTCCATTTGCGCCTTCTCTGCTTGCTGCAATCTGGTGTAATTCAAATCAACTTTGGGTAAAACTGAGGCTAGAACTAGGGTGTAAAAGGGTGAAGAAGACAAATAAAAGAAAAATGGGGAAATAGAAACATTTCTAAAATGAAAACAAAGTTTGGGGGAAAACTCACAAACTCAAACGTGAAAGAGCCACACAATGTCTAGAAATTGTTTTGTGATTTTTTTCAATATAACATATAATATGCCCAGAATACTATCTTCAAATTTGTTTTATTTCTTGTTCATAATTAATAATGCAAAGCAATACAGCCTTTACCACTTTTATAGAGCATAATGAATCAAATTTCAAAGTATAATAGGTGTGTTACTACCTTTTTACAAAACCATGAAAAGCATAGTATTTATGTCTATACTAGGTGAAGAAGCCCCATTGTTATGTTAGGATATGTATGCCAGGAATCAAGTGCACTGACAAGGCCAAGAGCAAAGACCTGCAACTACTTTAAATAACAGCCTAGTCCTCCCTATAGGATCATTATGCATTTACTAAATTATGCCAAAGCTGTATGTATATGTGTGTGCATTTTAAGATTTAAAAGTATTCAGTACTAGTTGGCAACGTTCTCTAGAGGTTATTTTTGTTCTTTGAATTTTGTCATTGAATTTTTAAAATTTGCTAAAATGTGATTTCCATTTGTTCTTATTTTTAAGTCATTGCTTCTCCTTGTGCTTAGCTCCACTCCCTGCCTCCTACGGTCATCTAGGATTTCTTAGATTTAACCTCAGTATTTTGATAAGAAAACATCTCCCAAGTATTCAAGTGATATTAATTCCTTGTAGGGAATCCTAAGATAAACGTCCATTCAGCTACCCCCGCCACAAAAAAAAGGCCTCTTCTTTTCTTCCTTAAAGCCATACCAATGGGGCAACCCTCACATATTTCAGAAGTATGAATGCCACTTCCAAGAAAAAGAGCAACATTCAAGTTGTCTTTAAATCTAAATTTGAAATATTAAGGTGGAGGGAGCTTTTGTCATGTTATAGAAACTAAAAAAAAAAAAAAAAAGAGTGAGGTAGGCCTTGAAGTTGTGCTATCATAGAAGACGGCTGAGGGGAACTAGAAACTTGAGGTACTAAAGCACAAGATGATGGCCAATCTGGGTTATAAACTATTTTAAACATTTTAAAAATCAGTAAAAGAGCCATTAGGCAAACAGTGGACCAATGGTAGAAAAAAAAAATCTGTGCCAACATATTGTGAAACCAAAGGTTAACTTATTTTTAAACAATTCATATATTTTCCATCAAAAAGTAGCTAAAAAGATAAAACTGCATTTGAAAATCCTGACCTCTGAAGGTCAATACTCAAAATCAGCCCTTGTGCACAAGGTTTGAGGGCTGTGTTTTGGAAATCCAAGTGCACCCACTCTGCTTTACGGCAGTGCATTACCACAGCAGCTGATCAAGAAGTGTGCAGGGTCCCTAACACCCCTTTAGAAGACTTAATTGCATAAATTCTTTTCTGTGTAATATATTATAAAATTGTTCATTCTCTTTCAGTCTATTTAAATACAAGTGGTTTTCAGAAAGATATATCTTTGACCAGCTTGTACTGGTCCTGAGTGTCACTGCTGGCACATTTCACCAATGACATTGCAATTGTCCTAGTTTGAGTTAACAAATCATTGTCACTTCATAATGGAATGGACAGAAATCAAAGACAGAAAAAGGTAATAAAGATGTCCAAAATGTAAAAATGGGGATAAAGAAAACAAAAAAGAAAAAAGAAGAAAGAGGATGTCAATAAAAGAATATTCATGTCAATAAAGCATTAATAGTTATGTTTTTCATAAGTAGATTCAAATAAAGCAATGATAAGACATATGTTGACACCAACATGACAGATCAATGGAAATACATTACATTTTCCAACAATAAAAGTGAAAAATGCCAATATAAAACAATTCAATTTAAACAAAATTATTTCTTGGGTTGGGTTAAGGGTCCTAGCTCAAAGAAACAGAACTAAACTGTCAACTCGGAAAACTTGATTTCAGATAAAGAGATGGTGAATGACAAAGGATATGAGACGATCAATATGCATGGAAATCAATCAGCCATAATTCTACATGAATTTTGTTTGTTTTACACTTTTTTAACATTTCTGTTTGTGTATTTGCTTTACGTAATGGAACAGATTGAACCATATGAAATTGCTGATATTAGGCCTTTTTAAAAAATCTATAAAATGGCAAGTTCAAATGAATCAGCCTAATATAAAGCAACTTGATTCCATGCAACAACCAAAACAACAAAGGCAAAATTCTGCTGGGCTTAAAAAAAATCATGTTCTAATCTAAATTTCCCTAATGGTTTTTGCGGCAGGTGTCAGAGTTGAATAAAGAAAAGGGGGAGAAAGAAAGGAAAAAAAGAAACGAAGACTGGAAATGCTGTACCTTTGTTCCAGCTGCCTCATGGCTATAGTAATTTTATTGGTTTTGTCTTCTAGTCGAGCAATTATTTCATTTTTTTCTTTCAAACTATCTTCAGAACCCTATTTAGAAAAACATAAAAGCTACAGTGGTTTTGACTTTTATAACTGAATATTTATAAGTTTTGTATGCCATTTTGCTGTGGGACTGTTACTTTGCAATGAACAGTTAATTTATAGATTAAAATACTCTCATGACATAAAGCATTAGTACTACTCTTCATTTAAAAATATAATAAAGGGAAAAAACACTCAGCTTTCAATGTTTTTGGAAGACAACAGGATAAGCTCCTGTAAAATATGCTATTTTTGAAATTAAATTGTAAAGGGATTTTGGCAACAAGTCTACTGAACAAAGATGTCACTTTATTAGAGAATTCATAATCATTATAGTAAAGCATTTCAGTCAAAATTAAATCTTTCTTAGGACGATGCTGTATAAAGAAGTTCACAAAAATGTCCTGCATAATTAGACTGAGTTTTCCCAAAAGATTTAACTTTCATACTGTTAACCTTCCAGCATTAAAAAACAAATTCAGATATGTGATTTTGTTTGTTTGTTCTCTGATACTTTTTCATTGCTACATATTTGAAGCTTCCATTTAACAAAAACCCCTCACTTTTTATAACCAATATAGCAGAGTTAAAACAGGCTCATCTATTAAAAACCAAACCCTATATACAAATATTCATTTTCAAATTATATAACAAGAAATTCCAAGAATTTAAGAACATTCCTTACCTGCAACTTTTGATACATCTCTATGTTAATTGCTTTAACTTCCTCTAGTTGTTGTCTGAGGCCTATCAGAGTATCTTGTTTCTCATGGATATCTTTCTCCAACAACTTCATGGCAAGTTCGATCTCATGCTTCATACTAACTTGTACGGCTAGCTCATTCTCCACATCCTGTAATTGCAACATATCCTCAATTCACGTGCCACTTCAGGATGTCAAAATCAGATACACAACAGTTAACAAGGCCAAGAAAGAGTTTCTATTCAATATGTAGACTACTCCTTTTGAGTTATAAGCCCCGCTAAAGAGAATCAATCAAGCCCTAAAACAACATTCTAAATATTTTCAAATGCATATTTTACTAAAATGAAAGTATTTCCTAGATTGTCAATTATCACTATTCTACTGGCTCAAGGATGAAGTATTTTTATGCCTCATAAACTCGGTATTGATTTTCCTTAAGTAAAAAAAGCAATCCATATAAGTGAAAGCCAAAGAGAATTCAAAAATCCTATTTCACAATTTTAATTTCTTCTCTTAAAGAATTTTACATCAGAAGGAAAAGATGTTTCCTAATATTAAATACAAATAGCAAAAGTAATGAAAAGGCTTGCAATACGCTCTTCTTTACCTGGGTAGTAGTTACACAGGTATTTACATTATAATTCATTAAGCTATACATTTGTATTTTTCTGTAGGTATTATATTTAATAATTTAAAAGGGTAAAAAATTAATTTTAAATATGATTTTACTAACACTTGAATATAGCATTCTATTTCCTTTTTTGTAATGCTGGTCATGATCCATTCATTTCAAAAGCACAGACTGTAACAGTTTAAAAACACCATTAAAAAAAACACTGAAAGACTTCCAGCCAAGATGGAGGTGTAGGTGGAAACACTGTGCCTCCTTGCACAACCAAAATTAAGGACAACAAAGATTTAAAAACAAAAACACAACCAGAACAGACAGAAAACTGAACTGTATGGAAGTCCTACAACGAATCATTCATCCAGACCGGTAAGAGGGGAGGAGTCAGCAGTGGTGGAGAGGGGTCGTGGCAGGAAAAAGCAGTGGTTGGCAGACACCGGCAAGGGGAGAAAACAAGCAGACCCAGTGAGGCACGCAAGGCACGCAAGGTGGCTGGCAAGGTGGTTGGCTGACCGCGGACACACACTGCTGCCAAGATAAACCATGTGAAAACGGGGAGTGAGACAGACTGTGCAACCCAGGGCCCCAGTGACGGGAAATAAAGCCTAAAAACACTGATTGAAAACACCTGTGGAAGTTGAGGTGCGGAGAGAGACTTCCAGCCTCACAGGAGAGCTCATTAGAGAGACCCACAGGGTCCTAGAATATACACAAACCCACCCACCCAGGAACCAGCACCAGAAGGGCCCAGTTTGCTTGTGGGAAGCAGCAGAGGGGACACAAATCCAAGAGAGAGCAGAGCAAGTGCCATTGTTCCCTCTCTGACCACACCGCCCCATACGGCATCACAACCCAGGGACTGGGTTGCCCCGCCCTGGTGAACACCTAAGGCTCTACCCCTCATCTGTAACAGGCCTGACCAGACCCCCCCAAAAATGGCTCAAATGGAAGAACAGATCAAAGACCCAGAGCCAATACTTTTAAGCGACCAAGAGATAGCCAACCTATCAGATGCACGGTACAAAGCACTGGTGATCAGGATACTCACAGAATTGGTTGATTTTGGTGGCAAATTAGATGAACAAATGAAGGTGAAGCTAAGTGAAATAACAGAAAATGTACAGGGAACCAATAGTGATGGGAAGAAAACTGGGACTCAAATAAATGGACTGGAACAGAAGGAAGAAAGAAACAACCAAACAGAAAAGAATGAAGAAATAAGAATTCAGAAAAATGAGGAGAGGCTTAGGAACCTCCAGGACATCTTTAAACGTTTCAACATCCAAACTATAGGGGTACCAGAAGGGGAAGAGAAAGAGCAACAGGTGGAAAACTTATCTGAGCACATAATAACGGAGAACTGCCCCCATCTGGCAAAGAAAATAGACTTCCAGGAAGCTCAGAGAGTCCCAAAGAAGGAGGACCCAAGGAGGAACACACCAAGGCACATCATAATTACATTACCCAAGATTAAAATGAAGGAGAAAATCCTAGAAGCAGCAAGAGATAAGGAGACAGTCACCTACAAACAGTTCCCATCAGACTGTCAGCTGATTTCTCAAAAGAGACCTTACAGGCAAGAAGGGGCTGGAAAGAAGTATTCCAAGTCATGAAAGGCAAGGACCCACATCCAAGACTGCTCTATCCAGCAAAACTTTCATTCAGAATGGATGGGCAGATAAAGTGCTTCTCAGGTAAGGTCAAATTCAAGGAGTTCATCATCACAAAGCTCTTATTATATGAAATGTTAAAGGGACTAATCTAAGAAAAAGAAGATAAAAAATATGAACAGTGAAAGGACAGCAAACTCACAATTATTAACAATCACACCTAAAACAAAAGCAAACTAAGCGGACAGCTAGATCAGGAGTGAAGCCACAGAAATGGAGATCACATGGAGGGTTAGCAACAGGGGAGTGGGAGGAGAAGGCGGGGGAGGAGGTACAGAGAATAAGTAGCATAGATGGTGGGGAGAAAATAGACAGGGAGAGGGCAAGAGTAGTGTGGGAAATGTAGAAGCTAAAGAACTAATGACACATGGACATGAACTAAAGGGGGGAGTGTGGGTGGGAGGGGGTGTGCAGGGTGGAGGGGAATGAAGGGGGGAAGGGGACAACTGGAATGGCATAATCAATAAAATATTAAAAAAAACAAAACACTGATACAATGGGAGCTTAAAGAATTTGAGGGATTTGAGTGAGGTGGATTGCCATCCCACACCAAGGAAGATAAGGCTGAAAGAAATTTTAAGTGGTGCTTGCTTAAGGGTAAATAATAACTATTGTTGTTGTTATTAGCTAATATAACTTGAATGCAATCTACCTGGCGTAACTGAGACTCATCTCGAAGCTGCCTTCTGGCTTCGTTGTACATTTCATCTAGCCCCTGTCGAGAATGCTTATATGTTTGAAGCTCAGTTTCCACATCCACTTTGGTAACCTAGGAAGAAAACTTTCAATTCTATCATCACTACTATTAATACAGCATAGAAATACCCAATCTATACAAAAGTCCCAAAAAGTAACCATTTTTGACACAAGAGTCTGCAATCAGTCTATACTTACCTCTAGGTGTTGCTGTGTTTTCATTAAAATCAATTTATTCTCACTTCGTAATTGATGATTTTCTTCTTGGAGTTTAATGATATTATTCTTTGCTATTGCTAACTAAAAATTATGAAACATGGGCAAAAAAACATTTTAAACATCTTTATACTTATTTTACAGGTTATGTTCATAGCTACAAATAATAGAAAATAAAATCCTAAAACTAGTAAAAATGACTCTCACAATTACAGAAACTTTTATAAGAAATATGTGTTCCTATTACCCCAGAATACCAATTAAAAAAAATTACTAATTTCTACTGTTTCCTTTTGTTAGTCAATATATATGTTAATCAAAACATATTATGTTTACCTGATTTACAATATTCCCTGAATACAAAGTGCCTGAGTCAGCAGATAAAGAAATACGTGGTAAACAATAAAACTGTAAAGACTTGGGTAAAAACGGAAACGTCTATAAGGAAAAAAGGTTTGCTGCCATTGGAAATGACATTGATGATAACAAACAGGATGCCCTGTGAAACATGGCACACTGAGTGACCAATGCAAATATGAGACAGCTCTCAGCATCAGAGTTAAACCTGAATGACTAAGCAAATGAATGGCTTGATTCTGAGGCCCAGAATAAAAAGGATCCTAAGAAAGGAAAGCAGGGACCACTCCCCAGTGTTTACTTGCAAATAAATTTCTGAATAATTTGTCAAGGATACAACTGAACTTCACAGTGTGCTTAAGGCCGAAAAGAGGCACAAACCAGTGAGCAGCTCTCTCTCACGGCCCCAAACTATCAAAATGAAGATGGATTCTTAACTGTTGTTATACAAACAATCATGTTTCCCTGGTTTGAAAACATAGGGCAAGTTTTAAAAGAAAGAAAATTTTTAATTAACAGGGAAAACAGGGTTAATGACACTAATAAAATAACATATTTCTTCCTCTACCCGAACTAATTCTGAAAATAGAAAGCAATACTTCTATGGTTTAAGAGATTTTTAACATATTAAAAAACAGTATAAAAAAGAGAGCTAACATAAATCTCTGGTTCTGGGACCACCGGAGAGTCACTTTGACAGTGCAGGAAACCAGAGCGCATGGGAAGAATTTTACACATGGGAAGGTGAAAACAGGGTGGATATGATCATGCTTGAAAAGAAAAGCAATCTGAATAGTAGAACAAGAGGGAGAGTATCATTTCAGCATGAAATCCTAACTATAGGTGATTCTATATCTAAAATCAGGCTATCCAGATTTAAAAATGAGAAGCACAGCTCACTTATAGAGGAGTATGTATGAGTTTCATCTTTGAGGCTCATTCCTAGAAGGTGAGTATCTCAAAACAAGTAAGATTCACCTGAGATACGTGGTTTCTCTAAAACTCTTTTTTTTGCAAAGACAAATTCATTTATTTTTTATTTTTTTCAATTAGTTCACATTTAATATTATTTTGTGTCACTTTCAGGTGTACAGCATAGTGGTTAGCCAATCATATATTTCCAGTACCCAACTAGAACCATACAGTTATTACAATATTATCGCATATATTTCCTATACTGTACTTTACATCACTATGACTTTTGTAACTACTAATCTGTACTTCTCAGTGTCTTCACTTTTTTCACCCAGTCCCCAAAACCGCCTTCCTAAAGGGACTTTTTTTTCAGGGATGTGAGCAGGGGTGTAGGGAAACCATGAAGGACAGTGCAATACTCTGGGCAAGTAACAGCAGGAAGCCATAGGAAGAAGTTAGGCAGTTACTGGAACCTGGAGAGAGAGACAGAGATCCTAGGAAGACCTGTGCCCTTTGATGAAAGTCCAGCAACCCTCCGTAAATACCTTACTCTCCAGGCTCCTTCTGAAACATGTGATTAGCCACCCACTCTTGAGATGGTGGTGCCTACAAACCACCACAAATCTCAAGAAGCTACCATTAAACATTTCAATTACAACCATGTTGCATATTTTCTTCCACCTTCAATATTAAAATGGCTACGCAAAAATTCACCAATTTTGATAAGCTTTTTTTTAAATGCATGCTGATAAGACGGCTGTCACAATACAATCTAACAAAATTGTTTCAAATGAAGTTAAAGACAACTAAGCTCTACTAGAGCCATCTTATAGAAAAAAAAAAAAACAAACTTGTTGGCCAAACCAATATAAGTATTCCATCGTAATGATGAAAATGTGTGTGTGCATGCTTATTACACTCATGCCGAACATGAAAAAGGATCATAAATACTAGGTCCATGAAAGACAATTATCCATGGCTGGATGACAATACCTCTTCAATCAGCTTTGTATTTGACTTTTCTAATGAGTCAACTCTTGAATGGAGACTGCTGACTGTGCTGCTGAAATTAATAAAGAAAAAACTCATTCAAAATCACACAAACTCACAAAGGCAAGAAAAAGTATGTTATCCTGGACTCTATGCTAACTGACGTGCACCAAATGCCAACTGAATTTTGAGCGTGGGAGTTTCAATAAGTTGGATAACTTGATTTAGCTAGAAAAATAATAAAGACTGTAGCAAAAGAACCAATATTTCTATTAAAATTTTATTTGATGCTGCTCATTATTTTTCGTCTTCTTAGGGTCCCTTTTTACATTTAACTTCTAATATTTAGGAATAAAAATTCCACATAAAAGAGTATTAAATACTGTTAAAACTAAATTTAAAGTTATTTTTAAAAGGTAAACTTTCATGTCCATTTTGTAATTAAGTGGCTTAATGATGCTTATAAACAATGTTCATGAACAGAAGTCCCATTCCGCTTCCCCTCTCCACTTTCATAACAACTTAAAGACCTCCAAAGTCACCCGATGTTGAGAAATGTAAATATGCAATACCTAGTATCAGGAATGTCGTCAGCCTGACACTAAGCCAACACCTCGGCTTTCAAGGACAGTCAAAAGTCAGGTTACACCACATACACACACTTGTTTTTTGCATTTTTGTTTAAATCAACCAATACTGGACATTAACGTACATTTTATTGAGTCCGATTTTCAAGGGATGCTTGATTTTACCATCTCAAACTTTATCTAATAAAATGTAATATGCTGTATACATCACAGTAAAGATGTATAATACATTCGACAAATTTTATACCATCCTCAGAAACAGCTATTGGCATTTCAGTTAAGCTGTGAAACAGGAAAAATGTTTTTTCATTTATATTAAATCATGTTTTCGATATAACCATCCTGAGGTAAGCAACTTGAGTTTTTCACAGACAACTCCATACTGATGATGAGCTACAACAAGCACAGGACCAGAAGATGAAAGACCAGGGTTAGAGTCCCTGCTTTTCTACTTTCTAATTGTGTCACCTCACAAAACCTTTCCAAGTTTCAGTCTCCTTACCTATATAATCACACAACAGTATTTGCCCTACCTTTATGTGAGAATGAAAAAATAATTTAAAAAATAACTTTCAAAAATAATAATGTTTGTTTAAACATGTTTAAACATATTCAAATAAGAAATAATTTGTTTTTGACAACAAAATCCTCAATAGTGGTTTTCTTTGGAACACAGGTGAATTCTATTTTTTATCTGATTTCTACACTTTCAAAATATTCTAAATGTTCACAAACTATTTTCCAATAAAAAAAAAAAACAAAGAAAAAGGGGAAGGGTTTATAGGAACAAGTATAAAGGACACATTGACAAAAACAAGGGTGGGTGTGGAAACAGGAGGGAGATGGAGAGGGCTGGCAGGGTGGGCTGGGATGGGAATAAAAGGCAGAAAACTGTACTTGAATAACAATTAAAATTTTAAAAAAAAGTAAAAAAAGGAAAACAAAGAAATGCTTTTAATACATAAAATATACAAAAGACACTAGTATTGCAGTAACTGATTAACAAACACACAATTTAAAAGAGACTGAGAACACTCATTTGAACCAAATGGAATAGTCTATAAGATAAACTGGGGGGGTGGAAAGGGGAGGGAGGGAGGAGCACTGGGGGGTGGTATGGGATGGGAGTAAAAGACAGAAAACTGTATAAAAAAAAACAATAAAAAAAAAGATAAACTGTTGAGTAAAAACAGTAAAGTACAGAATAGTGTAAAAAAGTATGCTACCTTATGTGTAAAGAACTGGAGGAAGATGAGAAATATAAGAAAATATATGCATATTCTTATTGACTTGCATAAAGCATCTGTGGAGGCGTTCATCAGAACCTAGTGCATTTTTTAATGTTTTATTTATTTGTTTGTAGAGAGGGGAAGGGAAGGAGAAAGAGTGGGAGAGAAATATCAATGTGTGGTTGCCCCTCACGTGTCTCCCACTGGGGACCTGGCCTGCAACCCAGGCATGTGCCCTGACTGGGAATCGAACCAGCGACCCTTTGTTTCACAGGCCTGTGCTCAATCCACTGAGCTACACCAGCCAGGGCAGAACCTAGTATATTAATAAGTCCCTAAGAGAGAAACCAGAAGGTTAAAGATCAGGGAAGAGGGAGACCTTTCATTTAATGCTCCTTTTGAAGTTTGAATCATGGGAATATATTGCCTGTTCCCAAAAAGTGAATAAAAATTTAAAAGTAAATAAATAAGTAACGCAGGGTTGCACTTAGAAATGCAGTCTCAGAGCCCTAGCCAGGCTGTATAGTTGGTTAGAGTATCATCCCCATATGCCAAGGTTGTGGGTTCAATCCCCAATCAAGCCACATGCAAGAAGCAACCAATGAATGCATAAATAAATGGGACAACAAATCAATGTCTCTCTCAAATCAATTAAAAAATAATTAAAATAGCTGTCACTGGTGTGGCTCGGTGGATTGAGCACTGGCCTGCCAGCCAAAGGGTTGCTAGTTTAATCCCTGGTCAGGGCACATGCCTGGGTTGAGGGCCAGGTCCCCAGTTGGGGGTGTGCAATAGGTAACTGATTGTTTCTGTCACACATTGATGTTTCTCTCCCTCTCTCTCCCCCTCCCTTTCCCTCTTTCTAAAAATAAATAAAATCTTTTAAAAATATAATTAAAAAAATAAGTACCATCTCAGAACTATAAATGACAAAAATACAGATACGTACAATGCACACATTTCCTATGATATCTATTATTAAAACTCCATGACTGAAGAAGACTGACATAAGATCTTCCCTGTCTCCAACTTCAGAGGGAAAGCAAGAGTTACAGCTTATTAGCTCTTCTGCAATGAGAAAATGTTTATTTGTGTCTTCTGATTGTAATACATGTTTATTGGGTACAATGCAAACAATACAGAAAACTATAAAGAAAAAAATAAAAAGTATTCATAATCCTATCATCCAGAGTTAGCCAGTTTTGCTAATTCTTCCTTTTAACTAATGAGAACAGTTAATTTCTAACTATGTAGCAAATATTCACTATACCTGTGTTATATAGTATGGTAGCCATAAGCCATTTGTAGCTACTAAGCACTTACAATGTAACTAACCCAGATTTAAATGTGCTGTGGATAAAATACACATTGAATTTTGAAGATAGTATCAAAAATTAATATAAAATACCTTAGTAATTTTATAGTGATTAAATGTTGAAGTGATAATATTTGGGGTTAAATAAAATATATTTTTAATTAACTTCAGCTTTTTTTTACTTTTTTAATAAGATTTACTAGAAATTTTAAATTGCCTATGTGACTCACATTATACTTTTATTAGACAGAATTGCACTATAGTACTTTACAAACAGGTATCAGAAATTCTCCCCAGATTACAGTATTCACTGACAGTTCCAACGACCAGGCAATATTGGAAGGAGGAAACTTCCACCATGCAATATGAAAACCACATTTACACATGAAGCCCTCTGAAGTAAAAGAAAACGAATTTTTGAAGCATCAAAATGACATAAACTTCCACCCTATCTAACCTTTTTTCTTAAGGGCACAGGGATATGTTTGAAATTCTATTTTTAAATTCTCTGAGAATTCTATTTAAAAATCTGATTCTCATTTTCTACTGAAAATGAATGATCTCCAGTAACTCTCTGTATCCTTACTTTCCATTTTCTCTATTCACTATAACCCCTTCTAAAAGACGCACAGAAGAACAGGGTTACCCTGACCTGAAGGGGGAACCTTAAGACAACAGTCATAAATATACTAAGTATTCCAAGTATTCATAATACTTACTTCAGTTGTCTGTTTAATTCTTCAACATAATTCTTCTGGTCTAATATGGCAGCAATTTGAACATTCCTAAAGGGGAAAAAAGTAGTTTTGTGCTAATTGGAAAGGTATTTAGTGGGTACCAAAGATAATGTCTAAATCATCTAAAATTGCTGTAAAAATAATGTCTAAGTCATTAAAAAAATTTTAATACCATAATGGTAAAACATTATCTCGCCTTTAAAATTTAATAATCCTTATAATCAGTAGCAGTAAGCTGCCCGATTATATTAAATAACTATAATATTTATTAAATAACTTGCTAATACTAGACTTAATGTACCATTAGTATATTTTTAAAATTTTGTATCAGTATGATTTATTTTCTATTAAAATATATGACCTATAACATTGTGTAAATTTAAGGCATACCACATGTTAGCTCAATATATTTATATTGTGATATGATTGCCATTGTAGCAATAATTAGCAGCTTTATCACATTATATAATTATCCTTTCTTTTTAGTAGCTGGAATAAGTATAATTTAAATTCAAACATAATTAGATCTTGAAATAAACTAGTGTATGTAAGCTTATGAATAATAAGCTTTCATCCCTTTTATCACAAACACAGCGTACAACTAAAATGGGTTTCAGGCCCTGGTGGGGTGACTCAGCTGGCTGGAGCATCATCCCGTGCACCAGACAGCTGCGGATTTGATTCCCAATCAGGGCACATGCTGAGGTTACGGGTTTGAGCCCCAGTCACGTGCAGGACACAACCAATCAATGTTTCTCTTTCACATCAATGTTTCTCTCTCAATTCCTCTCTCTCAGATCAATGAAAATAGGTCCTTGGATGAGGATGAAAAAAATTATAAAATGGGTTACAGGAACTACCAGTATAACCAAAGTCATATATCAGACTAAAGTCTCCTTCCAAGTGGTCTTTGCTTTTTAAAGCTTGTAAATGGAAGTGAAAACTAAATAAAGCAGGAACTGCACACAAATAATGGCAATAAAAAACACACTGTAAATAGATGGACCTTATACTGATTTGTAAAGACCTACATAAAAAAATACATGTGAAATAACTTACAAAAATCATACCTTTCTTTATTTCCAATATCATCTTCATTCTTTAAATACATGGAAAAATCAATCACTCCAACCTGAATTTACAAATAAAGTTATTTCTATTTAAAGGGGAGAAATATCTGAAGTACATTTAATATGCAACTGAATTTTATTCTTAATTTTTCTTTACTGTTTAACTGCATTATTTACAACTTAAAGTAATAGTAATACCTGGATCAAAGTGGAACATTGCAAACTGAAAACACTTTGCATTTGGTACTAACCACTTGCACTTACTTGTGAGTCTAAATCCTCTCCCTTTACACACAGATTAGCATCTATCACATTCAGGCCAACCAGTAGCCCAACAATTACTGCTCCTTCTTCTTCCATCATTAGTGCATGATACTCATAGAATTCACTGTGAAAATTGAAATAATAAAAACACTGAATCACAAATGTATTTCAGAAACTAAATTTTGTAACCTCAGTACCTTATTGCAAACATGAAACCAATATTAGGTATCTTCAAATTAGCCTTTCTATATGTGAAAAATTTAAAATTTTTGAAATTTAAATGTTTATACAGAAAATGTAAAAGAAAGAGACCAAAAGAGATAAAATTGAAAAAGAAATTTTGAATGCTAAGAAGAGAAGCAAAGATAGATCAAAAGAAAAAGAGGCATCATGAGGGCTAGAATGTTTGTGACTCTCAGAGGACACAGTGACTGCTGCTGATCTGATTACAACACTTTAATTAGAGTTGAACTTTCATTTTTTAAAATATTTTTAAATAAATTTCAGGTGTACAACACTATAATATGACATTGTGTGCTCAGTTTTGTGCTTCTTTTATTACAGATTTTATTTATTTACTTTTAGAGAGAGGGGAAGGGAGGGAGAAAGAGAGAGAGAAACATCAATGTGTGGTTGCCTCTCACATGGCCCCCACTGGGAACCTGGCCCACAACCCAGGCATGTGCCCTGACTGGGAATCCAACTGGCAACCCTTTGGTTCACAGCCCTTGCTCAATCCACTGAGCTACACCAGAAAGGACTAGAGTTGAATTTTCAATTCGAGGATTTATTAAGACCCTTGGGATAAAGACTAAGGTAACTAAATGAACATGTGGCATATTTCAAAGCCCATGTTCAAGTCAGAGCATTTGATATGTGTATTGCAAGTGTTACTAATAGAGAACCAATAAAGGTACTTGTGGATAACTATATTCTTAAAAAAAAGTTCAGATAAGAGACTTGTGAAAGAAATTGGACAGTTTAAAAATTAATACTTGACAATTTATATTAAAAGAACTAGTAATCACTGTCTCGTGCCTTCTTCAAGAAGTCACATGTATAGTATTTAATCACTTCAATTAACCTTCAGAATATTATCGAGAAATTGCAGGTACTTAAAGTATGGTCATTCTCATTTAAAATATGGGAAAACCAAGATGTACAACTAGAGTCACAAGTAAGCCCAAAACAACTAAATTTTCCAGAACATCAGACATGCACTCTAAAAAAACAAGAGTGAATTAAGGGGCTACCATGGGCACACTTCCTTTGAAAACTGATTGCCTTGCTCTGACAGCCTGTCTTAACCATTTGTCTTCCAATTTAAACTGATGGTTTACAATACAGTCAAAACAGTAGTTTGGATATTTAAGATCTAAAAAGAGACTTCTTGAGCCCTGGCTGGTGTGACTCAGTGGATTGAGTGCCAGCCTGCAAACCAAAGGGTCGCCAGTTCCGTCCCCGGTCAGGGCACGTGCCTGGGTTGCAGGCCAGGACCCCAGTTAGAGGTGTGCAAGAGGCAACCACACACTGATGTTTCTCTCCCTCTCTTCCTCCCTCCCTTCCCCTCTCTCTAGAAATAAATAAAATCTTTAAAAATAAATAAATAAAATAAAAAGAGACCTCTTGAACTAAAACCCTAAATTCCACTATAAATTTTTAGTCATAGAATTAACTGTAATTTAGAAAAAAATGTACCCTATGCTTTAAAAAGTGAAACTTAGAAATATAAATTTCCCTCTTATCAGCTGATAAAAAGCTTGCAATATTCATTTTTTAGGCTATTTCCTAATCAATGTATGTCCCCCACAATGATTTTCTCACTCATTTTGCTCCTCCTTTTATTTTATGCCATCTTATTGTATTTTATTAATCTTTTTTTACTACATCTTCAATTTTTTTTTGGAAGACAGAATATAAATGAAAATGAATACAATGTAATGGTACTAACCTCAAGAGATCCCTTTGAATTATTAAGCAACGAAGATAATCAGCCATTTTTTTTTGCATGAGGGCTAATCGAAGCCAGGCTCTTGCACGACCCAGGGGGGTCCTAAAAAGTAAAACCAATTGGTAAGAAAACAGCCCTGGCACAAAGATAATGGACTACATGTTCTATCTCTGTTGAGGTACACATTAATAAGGAAAAAAAGCAATTTATCATGGTTTTGTCTTCATTTCTCTGGTTTTAAGCCAGCTCTTCGAGCATGCAAACCAGTCCTTGAGAACTATTTAAGTCCTAAGGTAAACTTGCATCTGTAGGACGTCTAGGTACCATTTTATGCACTGGAAGAAATGACTCTCTAAAAAGTGAGAATATCTCTACAAGCAACATTTAGTCAGAATGGGCTTAGCCTTCTAAAAATGAATATGCAAAATGCATCAATAGGGCAGTATAATGCCTTAAAAAATAACTGACATCATATCGGACTGTAAAAAAATCATAGCAAAGCTAAAAAGGTACCAACTGGGACTTCCGGCTAAGATGGAGGCGTAGGTAAACATACTGTGCCTCTTAGCACAACCAAAATAAGGACAACAACAATTTAAAAACAACAAAACAACCAGGACTGACAGAAAATCGAACTGTATGGAAGTCCAATAACAAAGTAATTAAAATAGACACATTCATCCAGACCAATAGGAAGGGCAGAGTCAAGCAGCCAGGTGGAGAGGGGAGGCAAAAAAAAAAAAAAAAAAAGTGGTGGCTTGTGGACCCCGGGCATGCAAGGCAGCAGCTGACAGACTCAGGCCAGGGGTGGCAGCAGGCAGATCCAGCGAGGCGCGCAGACAAACCAGGCAAAACTAGGGAGCAAAACAGACCATGCAACCCAGGGCCCCAGTGATGGGAAATAAAGCCTAAAAACACTGATTGAAAACACCTATGGGGGTTGTGGCAGCAGGAGAGACTCCCAGCCTCACAGGAGAGTTTGCTGGAGACACCCACAGGGTCCTAGAATGTACACAAACCCACCCACCCAGGAACCAGCACCAGAAGGGCCCAGTTTGCTTGGGGGAAGCGGGGGAAGGGACTGAAGTGTGAGAGAGCCTGGAGCAAGTGCCATTGTTCCCTCTTCGACCCCTCCCCCACATACAACATCACAACCCAGGGACTGGATTGCCCCGCCCTGGTGAACACCTAAGGCTCTGCCCCTCACTATGTAACATGCACATCCGGACCAAAAAAAAAAAAAAGGCCCAAATGGAAGAATAGATCAAAGTTCCAGAACAAATACAACTAAGTGACGAAGAGATAGCCAACCTGTCAGATGCACAGTTCAAAGCACTAGTGAACAGGATGCTCACAGAACTGGTTGAATTTGGTCACACATTAGATTAAAAAAATAAAGGCTACACTAAATGAAATAAAGGAAAATGTACAGTGAACCAATAGTGATGGGAAGAAAACTGGAACTCAAATCAATGCACTGGAACAGAAGGAAGAAAGAAACAACCAAACAGAAAAGAATGAAGAAATAAGAATTCAGAAAAATGAGGAGAGGCTTAGGAACCTCCAGGACATCTTTAAACGTTCCAACATCCAAACTATAGGGGTACCAGAAGGGGAAGAGAAAGAGCAACAACTGGAAAACTTATCCGAACACATAATAACGGAGAACTGCCCCAACCTGGCAAAGAAAATAGATTTCCAGGAAGCTCAGAGAGTCCCAAAGAAGGTGGACCCAAGGAGGAACACACCAAGGCACATCATAATTACATTACCCAAGATTAAAATGGAGGAGAAAATCCTAGAAGCAGCAAGAGATAAGGAGACAGTTACCTACAAACAGTTCCCATCAGACTGTCAGCTGATTTCTCAAAAGAGACCTTACAGGCATGAAGGGCCTGGAAAGAAGTATTTGAAGTCATGAAAGGCAAGGACCCACATCCAAGATTTTCTATCCAGCAAAGCTTTCATTTAGAATGGAAGGGCAGATAAAGTGCTTCTCAGATAAGATCAAGTTCAAGGAGTTAATCATCACAAAGCTCTTACTATATGAAATGTTAAAGGGACTTATCTAAGAAAAAGAAGATAAAAAATATGAACAGTGAAAAGGCAGCAAACTCATAATTATTAATAACCACACCTAAAACAAAATTAAAAACAAACTAAGTAAACAACTAGAACAGGAACAGAATCACAGAAATGAAGATCACATGGAGGGTTCGCAACAAGGGAGTGGGAGGAGGAGAGGCAGGGAGAAGGTACAGAGAATACATAGCATAGATGGTAGGTAGAAAATAGACAGGGGTAGGGCAAGAATAGTATAGGAAATGTAGTCTCCAACAAATTGTTGCTAACTGCCTATTATTGCAAAACATCTTAACACTCAGGAAACAGAAATGCATAATTGATACATCCTGCTTTAAAAGAACTTGCAATTTCCTGCAATACAATGCAGAATTGAAATAAGTGAAATAATAAAGAAATTACTATAGTGATAAGAACATAAAAAGAAAAAGCAGTTACTTATTACTGGAGGGGCTAAGAAAAACCATGAAATTTGAGCTGAACCATGAAGAATGAACAGCATTTTATTAGGAGACAATGGAAGAAGGCTATTTAAGGCTGAGAGAAGATAAATTAGAACCTGAAGTACTTTTAAGGAACAGTAAATATACTTCTGTGATTACAGATGAACAAGTAACAAGACGACTTACTTAAGACCAGGTAAGTCCCGGACACTAGCCCCTATTTCCTCTGCTTCTGGGTACAGCTTCTCCACTAGTTCCAAAGGACCCCAGATAGTTTTGTTATAACTCAAAAAAGATTTTCTTACTGAAAGAAAGAAAATGTAATGCATACGATTTCAACATATGTATATAACTACAGTAACTTCCTTTTAAAATATTTAATTTCAACATTTCTAACAACATGCAATTATTCAGAGACCTTACCTCTTTAATTACACTGCACAGTCCTGTTGATCAAGAGCCTGTTAATCAGGATCCTGACATTTTTCCTTAACAGAAATGCGTACCTTGGCCATTCTTCCACATCAGAAATATGTAGGCAGATAATGACGGTAAAATACAACTGAGCCCATTCTTTACCAGTACCAAAATAAAAAAGCTGAGGGCCCTAGAAAGTTGATCTTTATCAGTTTATTAAATAAAGCAAAAATAAATAAATATATTACTTTTTTTTAATCCTTAGCAAAGGACACTTTTTTTCATTGCTTTTACAGAGAGAGAAAGAGAGAGAGAGAGACATCCATGCAAGAGAGAAGAATGAATTGGTTGCCTTCTAGACAGACCTGGTTTGGGAATTGAACCTGCAATCCTTTGGTTACAGGACGATGTTCCAACCACTAAGCCACATAGGCCAGGGCTAGTTACATTAGTTTCAAACATGAAAAAACGTGGCTTTCCTTTTCCTTTTTTTTTCATCTGAGATTTGGGTAATACAAAACCATAAAATCACTATCCATTCTTTCTTAAGACCGACGAGCTCTCCTGCAGATGCGCTGTGCCTATCACATGCACCAGCCAAGGACAACCATGAAGGGAGGCAATTTTTCCTTGGGGGAAAAAAATCAAACAGCACAAGTAGATTTATAATGATTCATCAAAATAAGCCTACGACTGTTAGGTGATGTCTCATGATATTTTGTGAAGTAAAAGAAAATAAAATCAGAGAAGTTTAAATTTTAATTATTTTGGCCATCTTTTGGTAAATTGCATTTCAGAAAGTTGGGAAAAACTAAAATTCTATGTTACTGTTATTTTTTTTTAATGAAAAAGAAATTTTCAAGAAGCAAATCCTACCCTGGCTCAGTGGATTGAGTGCCAGCCTGTGAACCAAAGGGTCGCTGGTTTGGTTCCCAGTCTGGGCACATGCCTGGGTTGCAGGCCAGGTCCCCAGAAGAGGGCATGTTAGAGGCAAACACACATTGATGATTCTCTCCCTCTCTTCCTCCCTACCCCACTCTCTAAAAATAAATAAATAAAATCTTAAAAAAAAAAAAAAAGAAGAAGAAGAGTAAGCAAGCCCTGGCTGGTGTGGCTCAGTTGGTTTGGTCATCCTGCAAAGCAAAAACGTCACCAGGGATATGCCTAAGTTGTGGTTCAGTATCTGGTCAAAGCATATACAAGAGGCAACCAACTGATGTTTCTCTCCCTCTCTCTTCTTCCCTTTCTCTTTCTCTAAACATCAATAAACATATTCCTGGATGAGGATGTTTTTTAATTTTTTATTTTAAAAAAGAAAGTAAATCTTTAAAGTTCTCATGACAAGAAAAAAAGAACTTGTAATTAATTATGTGTGGTGATGGATGTTAACCAGACTTGTGATTATTTCACAATATATAAACATCAAATCATTGTGTTGTATACCTGAAATTAATATAATGTTATATGTCAATTATATCACAATAAAAATAAATAAATTTTTTTAAAAAATGAGTATATTAATAACATCACACAGAATTTCTCAAATTTTGGTGCCAAGGCTCCTTCTCAGTTTGAAGTGCATTTTATTAAAACCATGTTTAGATAAATCTCCTCTTCTGCTTTTTACATTTACCCACACTCGAATGTACCATAGTCAGAACTTCTAAGCCCTCCTAGCCTACTCAGACTCCTAGTGCAAGAAACCACATTTCTTTTGCTTTATAATAATTGCCTTAGTAAACAACTTTACTCACATAGCTGTCTACATAGCTGCTGATCATATGAATTAGAGACCAAAACTGTGTAATAATTGTAAGTAAAAGAATAGTTATTATGTAACAAATGTTAAATAACTATAATACATTTTACACGTTACATAATTCAACACAAACTGTATAGAAGAACACAACAGTCACTATTATTATTGTTTTCAGGGAGCAATCACATTTCTATAATAACCCAATTTAGAAGACAATTTTTCTAGATATGTTCCCATGTGCTAAGGAAGTTTGTACTTCAATAACAATTATTTTACTGTATTTGTTCAATAGGACTTAGACTAGTAAAAGAGTTCATATCAGAATCACCAAACTCGACATTTTTAGTATAACTCTATAAGTGTCCTAGAAAATGGAAACCAATTTAGAGTATGTTGAAAAACTTTTAAGTTAAATATGCTTTTTAACTAAACACTAACAAGTACTCATTTTTTAAGACCACCCATTTCAAAACATAAAGCAGTACGGTATTTTCTCCCAAAACCAACCCACCGAGTATTTTTAAATGTAAAGTAACAATAATTATGGCCTCAAGACAAAAACAAAACAAAACATATTTTCAAGGATGTTTAAGACGGGAGAGAGATTGATTCTAATTTTTTTAAAGTCTGATGATACCTTTAAGACCGTGTTTCAGACAGTGTTCCATAACAACAAAGAACTGCTGCAAGGGGGGATAGTCAGAATCCAAAGTGCGGCCAAAGCTTAGAGCAGATTCAATGAGTCCTTTGATACTCAGTTTAGCCATGTTTAGCAAGTTTGCTCGCTCTACAGCTGTGGGGTCTTTTGAAGCTGAAAGCACAAGAAAGGAGTCCAAGATCATTTGTAAGACATGACACTGAAAAATATACAAACTCTTTCCTTCCCCTATAAAACCAACAGCGGCTTGTTGTCCCTTGGTCAACAAATTAGTCTTCTTAACTAACCTACACCCTTAGTTAACTTCACTTTATGTCTCTCTCACATAAACTATAGAACTCTATCATGCCCCCTCCAGCCAACGTTTATGAATTATTCTCAAGATCCTGCAAAGTGGCTATTCTCTGGTATTTATTTTACTTTTATGGTACCCCCTCAGGGAGAACGAGGCTTTTTAAACGTCTTTCTATAGAGGTAAATTGGGACTAATATGCAACATGTTTAAGCGTCTCGTGCAAAAGGTGGGTAGTAGGAACCGTCCAAGGATGAATTCCAAGGCAAAAAAATTTCAGAATAAACTGGCAATAAAATAAAAGGAGGTTAAAATTCTAAGATTCCAGTATTACTCATAACAACCATGACAGACAAATAAAATAAAAACACAGTGACAAGAGAACACAGAGGAAGCTATTCAATTTTCACTCATTTTAATTATCTTGTTTTTTCATCGTAACTGTTGTTCTATGCTGTGTGACTCCTTTATTTTCCAAGAGGAAATAAAAACAGGGTCCAGTTTCACATGACGGTTCTCTGCCCTTCCTTCCACACAACTGATTCAGTTGAGTAACAAGTTAACAGATATATTTAAAAATTGATTTCAGTTGATATTTTCAATTCACAATAAAATGTTTTCTTTCCCACGAATTTTATTCTTCGTTTACTTAGAAATTCAGATGCTTCCCCATACTCTCATTACCGTTTTGAGTGGCAGGAATATTTTCAGCAAACACAGATAACAAAATGAAATGCAGAAAAACGAACCACTTAGTAAAGCGTTTCAAAATCTCTGACAAGTTTACTACCCCGGACTAACCCAAGTGTCCGTTTTTCCTTCACTGAACAAAAAGTCCAGGGTTCCCAACGATTTAGTATTCTAATTCTAGTCTCAGATAACCAGGCAAAAAATGCCAACAGCCACAAGTGCTGTGACCTGGCCAGCAGGTGGAAAATCTCCACACACGTCACTGCTTCAAATCTGCACAGTGCTATGACTCCCTCCTTTTTTAGGGGGCGAAACCACTTAATGTTTCATAATCTATGGAAATTCTCCATTTTTCTTAACAGTTCCCATCACGATCTGCAACGCACGATGCGACAACTAGACAAAGGGTGCCTTTGCAGCGCTGGGTGGCAGGGCCGGCCTGGACGCCAGTAGCTTCGCGCAGAGACTTTAAGCCCGGCCGCGCCCCGCTGGAGCTGGCGGAGGCGTCCCGGCTCGCGGCCGCGAAGCAGAGCTAAGGGCCAGCCCCGGCGTCTGCCCGGCCCTGGAGCCCCTTCCCTGCCCACCTACCTCCCCCGAGTAGGACTGTCCAAAAGGCTCGGGCGCCCGCGGGACCCTCGTGGAGGGCTCACCCGGCGTCCTGCGCCGCATCGCTGCCCCTCCCCCGCCCTGGGTGTCGGGGACCCAGGCCAAAACCTGAGACGCGTCTTCCCTCTGCCACCCCCAAACCTGAGATGTCATCGCCCGCCCCCGACCCGGACCGACGCCGCGGCCGGCCCGGTCCTCGCTCGCTAGAGTCGTCGGACTGACAGCTGACAGCCCCTGGACCCTTAGGCCCCAGAGCTGAGGCCGGATGGAACGAGGGGCGGCCGCGCGTTGCCATGGTGACCCCGCGCGCCCCCGAGTCCCTAGCGGCCTAGCCCCGGCCGGGTTCGGCCCCAGTTCCGACCCGGAGGCCTCGGTGCGGACCACCGCCAGGACTCCTCGTCCGGCCGCGGCCTTCGGCCCCGGACGCAGGGCCTAGAGTCCGCTCTCAGCCCGCTCCCCTTACCCATGGCGGCGGCGGCTCGGTCTCGGGCGGAGACTGCCTGGGCCGCGCCAGCAGCTCCCTTCAGAGGCGCGGCGGCCGCCGCCAGGGCGTCAGCGCCCAGACCCGCTGCGGCCCACAGCGCTCCCGGCGGCGGGAGGGCGCCCGGGAGTTCCGCAGCGCCGCGAGTGGGGCGGGGGGCCGCGCAGCCAGCAGCCGGCAGGGGCGAAACCCGCCTCCGCTAAACCTGTCGCTGTGCACCCGGACCGGAAGGAGACCTGGGCTCCGTGGAGCGGGAGGGCGGGACCCTGGTCTCACCCTCGGGGCTACGACGCCGCCGCGCTCGGGAGGCTTGTCCCAGGGTGTGTGAGCCACGTGCAGACGTTTTCATCCGCCTGTCCGCCTGGGTTTCATCTAACGAGCCTGACCTCTTCCCTTTCATCTTCACACACTAGTAGGAGATGAAAAGAATTTAGAAAATCTGAGTTGATTGACAGTTGGCAGGAATCTACTGAAACGGTTTATACAGCCCGAATCATGACTTTCAAACCATTAAATACACTGGTTCGTAAAAAGCAATGAGGACACTAGCCTAACGGAGGGATCACTCCATAAACTATATAAATGTCTAATCACTATGCCGTACGCCTGAAAGTAATGTAATATTGAATATTGACTATATTTGAAAAAATTTGAGTCATAAAAAATGCGTTGGGGAATGATTTTACTAATCAAAGAAACTAGTGTCAAGATAAAGCTAGTGTTTTTTTCATTTCAGGAGGAAAGAAAACCTCATGGTCAGATCACACGGTTTAAGTTACATCAATTTGGGAAAAGCGAGCTATTACCTAGTTAGATCAGCAGTTGCTAGGTATTTTTTGAAAATGGAGCGATGTTTTCTTGTCATTGCTTTGGCCATTAGCAAGTTTTGTTACGCAGATTTACTGCTTTTGGTTTTTCATTGTATTTATTGTGAGGTAAGCGCACATGGATAAAATGTACAAGACATGTATACACAGTTTAAAGAAACATTATTAAATAAAACAGATGTGTAACCACTACCAGAGTGAGCATAAGACAGAGTCATCATCCCTGGGAAAGGCACTGGTCACCACTCACTCACGGTCCCCCTAGAGTGTAAAGACTATTCTGACTTTTATGAGAACTGTTTCCTTGCTTTTTTTTTTGTTGTTGTTACTACCACTCAAGTGTGTCCCCTTAAACAATGTAGTGTGTTTTTGCTTGTTTATAAACTTCACAGATGGAATAACACTATGGATTATCTTCTTTCATTTGTTGAACATAATCCACGTGCATGAGGAGTTTCCAGGTTGTACACACATCTTGGTGCCTATAGCACCAGTCTCTAGGGCATATAATTAAGAATAGAATTACTGGGAATTATGTATACCTTTGTTTAAATTTACTAGATAGTGCCAAACTGTTTTAAAAACTCTTCCCAAAATTAACACTCCTATCAGCCTTTCTGTAACTCCATCTTCATTCTAATACTCAAATTGTGAGAATTTCTTTATTTTTGGAATATCTTGTGGGTAGATGATTGTATGCTGGGTCTATTTTGTATTTATCATTACTGATGACATTGAGCCCTTTACCCATGTTTACTATTTGGAGACTCCCTTTTGCAGAGACTGTTCAGAGCTTTAGCCCATTTTCCTACTCTTATTGGATTGTGCAAGTTACTAAATATTTTACATAAGTTTGGTGTCAGTTATGCATTGCCAATAACTTCTGGCTAATATTTTCTCTCTTTATCAAGAACTTTGATTAATATAAATTTCTTGTAGTTGAATTTTTTAAAGATTTTATTTATTTATCTTTAGAGGGAGAACGGAAGGAAAGAGGGAGAGAAATATCAATGTATGGCTGGTTGCCTGTCATGCATCCCCTGCTGGGAACTGGCCTGCAACCCAGGCATGTGCCCTGACTAGCAATCGAACCCTGATCCCTTGGTTTGCAGGCCTGCACTCAATCCACTGAGCTGTACCACCCAGGGCTCTTGTAGTTGAATTTGATTTATACGTTAGAGTCTTGTTTAAGAAGTCCTCCCTACCCGGAGGTCATGAAGATACTCTTAAGAACTGCATAGATTTGCCCTTCATATTTAGGCCTGTTATTGCACCCAGAATTGATTTTAGTTAATGGCATAAGGTAGGGTCAAATTTCATTTTTTCCATGTATTTATAGCCAACTATCCCATTATCCTTTCTCCGTTGATCTTCCATGCCCCCTCTGGTATCAATAAGCATGATGTTTGTAGGGTAAATGGAGTCAGTTACCCAGATGTCTGGGCAACTAAGGGAAGCAGTTTCCCATAACCTTGAGAATGGTCCTATAAGCAGTGTTCCTATAGCCTTGAGAATGGGTCTAATAAAATGTTCCCATAGCCCCGTGTGGGCCTGCATGCACAGAATGAGGCTCTGTTGTATAATATCCTGGCATCCTGCTGGCTTTCTCTGTATTTAGTATATAAGGGGGTTAGGGATTTCCCACCGGGGGCAGGAGACTCGCAGAGACATGCAGTGACACACAGGGGTATACGCAGCTCCCATGTGTGGCTCACCCACCCTTGAATAAAGGCATGTCAGATATCTCAATGACTCCGTGAATATTCTTCAGTCTGCTCGAATCCCATGAGCCTGTCTGGCCTTGAACAGTGGCCACACAGTTTCTAGGCCAGAATCTAAGTTGATTTTCAAAACCATGCCAGTTAGAAAGAATAATCTCTATTTGCAGATGAAACCAATCTCAGGAAAGTTAAATGACTTACCTGAAGTCACAGAACTATTAAGTGACAGAACTAGAATTTGAACTAGTACAAAAGCAGCCTCCATTTTCGTATTCTAAAAATGTATCTGAGGTTTTTACAGTGTTTTGAGGAATCTAAAGTTCATGACAAGTCTAACCCCTTTTACTATCTTACTGGTGAAGTTGAAATACAACTGACTTGTTCATGCTTCTCTTCCCTAAATCGTGGTTTAAAGAGGAATTCTAAGTGCATTTAGAAAAGTGAGTAAAATTAAGTATATATTTAATTATTTTACAGAGCAACAAGAACAAGGGAAATGACTTTTATTTCCTAGATTGCTTCCCCCCAGGGACTCTATAGATAACACATGAAAAAGAAATTTAATTCAGCCAAAAAAACAGTTTATTTAAAGCAAAAAGCCACTTCTCCCTTCGAGGTCATATTCTTAAAATAAACATTCGCTGGATATTCTAGTCCCCTTATGTTGAACAGAATTAGATTTTGGTGTTATGTTTAACTACCCTTAATAGGGTTAAGTAGAATATCAACCTATTGAGTCCTTGATCTACTAAAGCTAAGAATGTAGGTTTTTAAACAAGTTTTCAGCCCTGGCTGGTGTAGCTCAGTGGATTGAGCATGGGCCTGTAAATCAAAGGATTGCAGTTTGATTCCCAGTCAGGGCACATGCCTGGGTTCCAGGCCAGTTCCCAGCAGGGGATGCATGACAGGCAGCCATACGTTGATATTTCTCTCCCTCTCTCCTTCCCTTGCCCTCTGAAGATAAATAAATAAAATCTTTAAAAAAAGCTTTCAAATATCATGCAACAAAAATACTATTTTTAAAAGCTCATCACACACTGAAGTATACAGGTGGAACTAAATGTCTAGAATTTGCTTTACAACATCTCAGATTTTTAAACAATCAAGGACATTGAAAACCGCAGCAAAATCTACTGAGTACAGGTGGTGAGTGAATACAAGAGTTCATTGTACTACTCTATTTTTGAAGTTCTAAATTTTTAAAGCTTGTACAATATTAGCTAAAGTTAAAAAAATCAATGTAAAAATCTTTCATATGCCAAAGCAATACCCATAAAAGATGCAGACTTCATCCCCTGCATCCGTCTTGATTCATACTTCTCAGGATTGAGTCTCAGTCACCTGAGGGTCACTGGTGACTTGAGTGGCATTGGATGGGCCTATCCTAATAACTAGAAGCAGTCTTTTCAATCAGCAAAGCTCTCCACTGAATCCAGGTAGACCAGCTTGTTACGAAATGCCACAAGCTTCTAGTCATACACCCAGCTAGCCTAAAATATGATTTGCTTACAGTGACAACTGTAAGACTGCTGCACGCTTGGAAAATGTGTACAACACCAAAAGGGGAACACATAGTGACTAGGAAAATTGCTGAATTACTAATCAAAACACCTGAATTCTAGCAGTGACCTACACAGGGCTATATGCTAATAGAGAATATCTATGCTAGGTACTCTGTAGGGTTTAATCCAACTGAGAGAATATCTATGAAAATTGCTGGCAAACTTTAAAGCATGCTACATATTACTACCGCTGTTTAAAAAAGCAGTGAATGTTAATAAAGCTACGCAAAGCACTATTATGTAGTCTAAGTATAGAGATGGCAATAATTCTTTTGTCGGGGAAAAAATCAGACAAGGCTTTTTGGAGATGACATATTAAACTCTTTCAGACTGGGTGAAGTTGCATAAATAATGGAGGAAAAGACAAATCTAGATTGAGTATATGAAAGGGAAAAGGAAAAGACATGTATAGGGAATACCAAAAATACAGGACCCAGTACAAATAACACTTTTTATTACAAACTTTCATTACAAAATCATAAGCATGTAATTCTGTAACTTAACAAATCACACTGAAGTACACCATCATGACATTTTAGGTGAAATGTTCAAATTAAAACTATAAATTATTACACCCATATTATTACCCTACCAACCACACTCAAGCAGGTATTACTCTGCTGGACCCTGTAGTCTATTAAAGTTACAAATATATGAACAAAATATTAGAGAATGACTTCTATTGGGTTGTCCAAAAAGTTGGCTTAGTTTTTTCCATATGATGGCTCTAGGAGTGCCTAGCTATCTTTAACTTCATTTGAAACAAGTTTGTTCCACTGCATTGTGACAGCTGTCATATCAGTGTGCATTAAAAGTAATTTATCAAAATTGGTTTTTGTGCAACCACTTTAATATTGAAGATGGAAGAAAATGTAATATTTTTGGCACACTATGCTTCATTGTTTCAAGAAAGGTAAAAATGCAACTGAAGTGCAAAAAAAAATTGTGCAATATATGGAGATGGTGCTGTGACTGACTGAAGTGTTAAAAGTGGTTTGAGAAGTTTCTTGGTTTACTGACATTTTTGCAAGTAATTCTTTGCTGTGGGGCTGTCTCATGCATTGGAAGATGTTTAGCAGCACCCCTGGCCTCGACCCACTGAAACCAACAGCAGGAGAGAGCTGACATACTCAAAATACCCAAATCAGTAGTTATTGGTGGAAATGAAAAACATATCTTTTACTTTAGAAAAAACTAAATGGACTTTTTGGCCAACCCTCTATTACAACCCATGTGTTCCAGCTCATTAGTGGGATGTGAAAGTAATTTTAATAGGTTACAACCAGCTGGTTTTAATGGAATAGAGTGGGAAATACTAAGGTGTATCACATATAAAAAGGGCAAATATTTTGTTAAAGTATTGTTTCAGATGCACACATGTGCACATGTCTATGCCAAGTCATGACATAAATGTATTTCTTATGGGCTGTGGTAATTTTTGTTTTTTAAACACCATGCTATATTATCATACAACAAACAACCAGTAGCTGTAACTAAAGGTTATTACAAAAAAAATTTATTTTCTAAAATCTTCAGTGTTTGAAATTCTCACTAAAATCAGGGAAAAAACATCTAAAGAAAGAAAGTTACACAGACTTTAAAGCTCAGATAACTGTGAGGCAGATGGTGGTGCTAACCAAAATAAGGATCACAAGAAGGCATTCCATCAGCCACTTCCAGTCTTCGTCATCTCATGGCACAACATAAACTAATTACTAAAATTCTGTGGCACACCAAAAAACATAGTGTATTTTTTGCCAATCTGACAAAACAAGTATAATTTTGATTCATTCTCACTTATTGCTGGCTATTGCTGCGTTGACTGTTGTCATTTTTTATTTGACAGTCTAAGGGGAAAGAGGTCAGTGGCCCTGACTCAATCATCAAGCACTGCATATTTCAAACATGCTCGTGGCTCACCAGGGTGCCTGCTGCAGCACACTGGTTGAAAATCGCTGCATTAGATGAGGATGGGAATTTACTTTTTATGTGTATGGAGTCTGAAATGCTCATAGGAGATTCTGAAAGCATGAGCTAGAAAAGTTACATGCAAAACTTAAAAGACAGCGTGAAGCACAGATTTGGTAAACAGCCACACAGGTGATAGTTGAAGCCATCGCTATCCAAGGACAGAGAAGAGGACCACACCAAACAGGGAGGTCTGGGGAAGACCTGCCTTCAGAGAGAGGAATGGAATCAGAGACGGCAAGAGGGAGATGTTAGCAGGAACTCTGAACTGGTTCTGGAGTGAGACCACTGGAATGGCTACACTGTCATCAAATCTTGGCTTTACACTACAGCCGAGATCTTATTAGGGTAATTATGCTATAATCCGGAACTGAACAAAGCGAGTGCCCGTAACAGTGTTTGGTAGCCACTGCTGTCGCAGTCCTCGGCATGAGTGTCCTACTTAGACTGCACTATAGCTCTTCTGAGTGCCCAGTTTGGGTTTAACTTCCAGCTCACCCCAAGCCTCCAACTCACAGCACCTTATACAAGGACGATGAATCCTAACTCAAGTAAGTAAGTGGCTAGAATCTTATAACCAAGACAGATTCACAAATGACAGAAAATGTCGAACTCCTCCTCAAATTCTTCTTTCATACGGCTTCACTTGACAGGCCATACAAACCTGTGAAGAAATAAGCACTGACTAAACCAAAAGAATGTCTGATCCATCTCACCCCCAGGAACTGAAATTATCTTAGAGTCCTTCCTGTTATGTAATGTCAACACCCCTTGGTTTCATCTTTAGAGCATTACAATTATTTCAGCAGTCACTACTAGGAAAAAAATGCTGGACAACCCTGAATTTAATTATTATTCAGTACTAATAATTGACACAGTAAAATAGAACAGTAGAAAACAATTTATTTAATGAAAACTTCAAGTAATCATTTTTTTAAAAACCTGTGAGGTAGAACAATTGAGAGGAATAAGAGCTTTCCATGGAGAAGATGGATACACTAAGGTTGAAATTGGTCACCATATACATAAGTAAGTACTTTGAGGTAATTCTGTTATACAAAACATCTTTATACAAAGAGGAAAATTTGAGCAATGCCCCCAAACAAACGGCATGTGAACATAAAGAGGTGAAAATAGGGTATACATTTTTAATTTGTCATCAATTCAGCAACAAAATTTCTAAAGAAGAATTATTTTCTTTTATATCAAAATCTACTCTAGAATATTGAATACTAAAAATAACAAGTGGGAGAGCAAGAAGGAAGCAGAAATTAGTCGGAAATAATCAACTTACAGTTTAAAGGCTAGGACTTTTTTTCAAAAAAGATTTTATCTATTTATTTTTAGAAAGAGGAAGGGAGAAAGAGGGAGAGAAACATCAGTGTGTGGTTGCCTCTCATGTGCCCTCTACTGGGGACCTGGCCCCACAGCCCAGGCATGTGCCCTGACTGGGAATTGAACCAGTGATCCTCTGGTTCTCGGGCCAGCCCTCAATCCACTGAGCCACACCAGCCAGGGCAAAAAGGCTAGGTTTTTAAGTGAGAATATATCTGACACCAGAAAGTAAAAAGGGAAAAACAGCAAAATGGATTTGGATCAGGAATCTCAAAAAAAAAAATCACACCTATGTTTCCATCACCACAAGATTGTGCTTAAATGATAAAAACAAATCAATTTTCTTTACCTACATTGCAAATGAAATACCATAAAAATCTACAAAATCAAGTTAATCTTGACATTTTAAACTTAAAAGTTTAAACCTCAGATCCCCCCAAAAATCCATCTCAAAAGCTGGTAAAGATTTATCAAATTCTTTGTAGGTCACACAAAAACATATATAGTACTATAAATTTAGACTTTTCAGTTTTGGGTATACCCGTACTGAAAAATAAATAGTGTTAAATTTTGTGTGGTGATACAACTTTATGTTTACTTAACAAGATTATACAAACACATACACACAAACCTGTAACTCTGAACAGAGTACATTTATATCATTTCATACCCGTAGGATAAAAGTCATCTCCACAGCCTAACCAGGTGCTGATTTTAAAGCATGCCCAAATTACTCACAAAAGGAAACTGTTAGAGAAGATCGCTATGCTAGTGTGAAAAAGGAAAACGGTGCTTCACCTTCTTTGAAAATCACCCAATACATAACAAAGACTTTCATGTTCTCCTGATGGCAGATCAATGATGTAAAATAAATTAAGGAAGACATATTTAACACACTATGGAACCACATAAAACATTTGACATAATTATTTAATATTTTGTAATTTGGTTTATAGGACTGCTAAAACTTACAAAGATTTTCATGGCATTCTATGGAAAATAATGTACTTACACAATAAGGTTTCTGTATCTTAGCCTAACACTTCCATATAATTTTTTAAAAGGATGATCTATTTTTAAAATAAACTATAATATGGCAAGAAATAATTTTCCATTTTTACAAAAGATTTTATTTATCCCTAGAGAGAGGGGAAGGGAGGGAGAAAGAGAGAGAAACATCAATGTGTGCCTGCCCCTTGAACAACCCCCACTGGGGACCTGGCCAGCAACCCAGGCATGCGCCCTGACCAAGAATTGAACTAGCCATCTTTTGGTTTGCAGGCTGGTGCTCAACCCACTGAGCCACACCAGCCAAAGCTAAACTATATTTTTAACAAGGGTCATAAATTGGGATGAGAGAAACCAGAGGAGAGAACCAGTTTTCCTAGATGCATCTAGGAAACACGCACCCTGTTCATTGGGCAATAGATCAAGTCCCTTCCCCGCCCCTTCTCACTTCACACACTATCCTCCATCACCTACATTATTCTACTTTCGGCTTAAAATGACTTCCTGTGAATTGTTTTCTGTCTCCCCTTTTAAGAATCAGATCTTTGAAATATGCCCCCGAAAAACACAAGACACTGAATTTTTAATTTATGCAAGTAAATACATAAATAAAATACTCAAAATAGCACAATCAAATGTGACCATATAGAAAACAAAAAGGATATTAATTTTTCGGAGTTTAGATGGCAAAGTAGCTTCCCCAAAGGAGGATAGCGGTTTAGTGAGGACACACATCCCAGGAGAATCAGTTTGTGTTTGGCTCTGGTTATAGCAACATTAAGTCGTCGCCAGTCTTTCAAGAGTTCACCAAGCTGAAAGATAAACAATTTTCAATTATTTGAGGTTTCTTATATATTTGAGTTTGTTCTGGCAAAGAACACAATTTGTCTTGAATATTTTATTACTTTTAATGGTAACCTATAGACCACCAGGAAAGGTTATTTTATTACTTTTAAAAATATATATTGCACGCACATCAGTAAATGAGTGGATCAATAAACTGTGGTACATTTACACAATGGAATACTACGCAGCAGAAAGAAAGAAGGAGCTCCTACCCTTCTCGAGAGCATGAATGGATCTGGAGAGCATTATGCTAAGTGAATAAGCCAGGCAGTGAAAAACAAATACCATATGATCTCACCTATAAGTAGGACCTAACAGCAAAACAAGCGAGCAAGCAAAATATAACCAGAGACAGTGAATTAAAGAATAAACTGACAGTAACCAGAGGGGAGGGAGAAGGATAATAGGGGAAAACAGGGGAAGGTCTTCAAGGAATATATAAAGGCCTCAAGGACAAAGCCAAAGTGGGTAGGTTTGAGGGTGGGTGGGACGGAGAGCAGTAGTGAGGGGAAAATGGAGACAACTGTACTTGAACATTGATTTTAAAAATTACACACACACATATATATACACCCACATACACATATAGCAAAAAAGATGCATCAACACACTAAAAAATCTTGACTTTTGGAAAAATTTGCCCACAATGTCAACTTCAAATATTTTATCATTGGTGTGATATCCTAGCCATAATCTAAAATTACTACATACATAATAAAAATAAAAAGTAGAGCTATCTTCCACTCACTGTAGCATTGTTTGTTACAGTAGTAAAAATAGAAGACTCAGGGGAGTGGCTAAATTACACCATGACACATATATACAGGGTCCAGGAGGTGTAATGCCTGCTGGAGTGTGGTTGGTGGGGTAATAATATGGGTGTAATATTTAATAGTTTTAATTTGGACATTTTACCTAAAATGTCATATGGTGTGCTTGAGTGTGATATTGTTATGTTACAGAATTACATGCTTATGATTTTGTAGTAAAAGATTGTGTAATTAAAAAAGAACATTATGTGTGCCGGACCCTGTATAATGGAAAGCTATGCAACAATAAGAACAAAATGAAATCTCTTTCTATATACTGACATAAAAAAGACCTCCAAGCTATTTTATTAAGTGGCAAAGCAAAAGTTCAGAGTAATACATTTTTACCTTTTGTGTAAAAAGGAGGGAACTATGAACAGTGATTCTCATCTGCTTGTATATGCCTAAGAAATTCTAGAACGTTATTTAAAAAACTAAAAATGTAAATATCTGTGAGTATAAAAACTGAGTAGAAAAAGAATATGGAAAAGGGAGACTTTTTACTATGTACATTTTTCAAACCATATAAAAGTATCACATAATCAAGAAAAAAAATCAAAAAGAGGTAAAAATGAAAATAAAACAAAAACTGGAATTACCTATAAATCTAAAAGTGTATCTGAGAAAACCTTACATTTAAAATGCCCTAAATGCTCCTCAGAAAACTAAAAATGGAACTGTCTTTTGACCCAGCAATTCCACTGCTGCGATAATATCCTAAGAACCCTGAAACACCTATCCAAAAAACCTATGCACCCTAATGTTCAAAGCAGCACAATTTACAATAGCCAAGTGCTGGAAGCAACCTAAGTGCCCATCACTAGGGGAGTGGATCAAAAAAGTATGGTACATTTATACAACGGAATACTATGCAGCAGAGAAAAAGGAGCGCCCACCCTTTGTAACAGCATGGATGGAACTGGAGAGCATTACACTAAGGGAAATAAGCCAGGTGGTGAGGGACAAATACCATATGATCTCACCTTTAACTGGAACATAATCAACAAAAGAAAAAAGCAAGCAAAATATAACCGGAGACACTAAAAGTAAGAACAATCTGATAGTAACCAGCGGGGAGGTGGGAGGGGATAATGGGGAACAGGTTTTCAGGAACTACTATAAAGGACACATGGACAAAACCAAGGGGGAGGTGGAAGCAAGGGAGGGAAGGGGGTTTGGTTGAGATAGGGAGGAAAGGTGGGGGGAAAATGCAGACAACTGTAATTGAACAACAATAAAATAATTTCAAAAAATAAAATAAAATGCCCCAAATGCAATAGCCAAGAGGTGGAAGCTACCCAAATGCATGTTGATGGATAAATCAACAAAAAGTGGTATATATATGCAAAGGAATATCATTCAGCCTTCAAAAGGAAGGAAGTTCTGTCACATGCTATAATGTGGATGAACCTTGAGGGCATCATTCTAAGTGAAGGAAGCCACTTAAAAAGGACAAACATTCTAAGATTCCACTTAGTTAAGGTACCTAGAGTAGTCAACTTCACAGAGACATAGAGCAGAATGGTGGTGGCCAGGCTGGAGTGGGAAGGAATTAGGGAGTTGTTATTCATAGGTATAGAGCTTCAATTTGCACAATGAAAAGATCTGGAGATCTGTTGCATGACAGTGTGAATATACTTAACACTACTGAACTACATACACTTAAAAGTAGTTAGGTTGGTAAATTTTGTGTTCTGTGTTTTTACCAAAATTTCTTTTAAAAAAGGGAAAAAAATATGTCCCAGACAAATCAGCAGAAAATACAATTAAGTTGGAGGTGAAGGGTCACGCTGCTTTTCGGCGGCCATTTGTCTTAAAGCTCTGCGATTTGGGCTCTGCTTGAGGTGCTCTAGTCACGAGAGACAGAGGAGAACTGGGTCTGTGGCGGGTAAGCTGCAGCATTTGCTCATCATGGTCACAATGAGTTTGCCCCTCAAGACCAAACCTCTCCTCAGTGGATTAACAGGAAAGCCAGTAATGGTGAAAGTTAAGTGGGGAATGGAGTACAAAGCTATCTGGTATCTGTGGATGGCTATTATGAACATGCAGCTTGCAAACACAGAAGAATACACAGATGGAGCATTATCTGGACACCTGGGTG
Source organism: Carollia perspicillata (assembly GCA_004027735.1). Classification (NCBI taxonomy): domain Eukaryota; kingdom Metazoa; phylum Chordata; class Mammalia; order Chiroptera; family Phyllostomidae; genus Carollia; species Carollia perspicillata. Next base: position 39,171 of record PVKM010003050.1, read on the forward strand.
AAGTTTTAATAAGGTGTAACAATGTCCTTTATATCAGGGGTGTTGAAGAAGAGGAAGAAGATGGGGAGATGTGAGAATAGCATCTTTTGTGAGGAATTTTTTTTATACTTGTTTCTAGATAATAAAATGTATGCTTGTTTTTTAAAAAATGAAAATACAATTAACTTACCGTTCCATCTTTATTACTTCTAACAAAAGACACTAGAATGATACTTTTGTCTCTTCCTTGGTATTTGTCTACTGTATTAACTTCAACCACCCCAATGGAAGAATGTGCCAATAAATCATTGATGATCTTTAACTGCTGCCTGTATGGTGCAACGATACCAATATCAGAGGGGTTACATCCAGCCTAAACAGAAAAGATACAATGTAAAATGTTTAAAATCTTGATTTTTGTTATTCAAGCTTTCTTAAATTCATTCAATTAAATGTTTACTACATAATGTGTCCAACTGATGTTTCTAATAGATACTCCTATGACAAAGAATAAATATAATTATTGAATTTATTCTAAATCAAAATTCACATTTCCCAAGATGAAATAATTTCCTCAAACATTGCTCCCTTGATTTTTAGAAGTTCGTGGAAGTATAAAGGTTTGCATGCAACTAGACCATTGCTGCCATACAAAACAAGTATAAAGATATACATTTCACTTTCTGCTATCCAATTCCCACTGATGTTTCCGATCCCTAATCACACTGACTACAGCACTATATTGACACAATCAGAATTATTTGATGTTACAAGTTATCCTAAAAGGAAACCCAAAATGCCATTATAAAAAAATTACATGTCTGAGATAAATTTTCTCAAAATGAAACAATCAGACTTCAGTCCTCTGAATAAACAAGGGTAAATGCTACTATATTTTAAGTTCCTTGTGTTCTAACATTCTATTACTTTGCAAATATTAATTTACCCTGAAAATAAAATACTAAATTACCTTAATGAAAATCGAAGTCAGGAAAACAATGAGTTTGGCTTCTGTTATATTGCTCACACCACTCTTTTCAACTTGTTCTGGTGCTGGAACCTATATAGAAAAATAAGCACCCTGCTAATAAAACAATCGCTGAAGTCAAGAGCACATAGGTAGCTATAAGAGACTGTACTGCCAGTTGTGGAGACAGTTGAAAAATTTCCTCATCTTAAAAGTTGAAATGAATGAGATTATGCACTTTCAGAAAGCCATCCGGAGGCAACTGTCTTAAACATGCCACAGTTCAAACTAAAATTTCTATAGAAGCCGACCACACACTGGGCTTCACATGCTTTACTTTGTAATTCCCCATGTTAAGGACTCGAAGGCCAGGAAAGATGAGTAACTGGCTCAAGGGCTCACAATGAATCACGGCACTAGGAATGAAAACTTAGATCTGGCTCCAGTAACTGTGCTCTTTCCATTTTCTTGTTGCCTTTTACACAAATAATGGAGCAGATAAAGTTCCCTGGGTTCTACAACACATGGTAAAACTCCCCAAGGACTATTTTGCTCTACATATCCCTAACTAACCTTGATTATTTTTAATACAACTTATTTGCAATCCTGATGCTAAGAAAGAGAAAACCTGAGTAGCAAAAATAAATAACCTGAGCAATCATTGGTGAGGTAAATAATTATACTGTAAATTAACTAATAAATTAAATTGTGGTTTATAACAGCAGTCATCTGTGAAATCAGCTTATTTGAATGAATTTCCCAGAATCTGCCTGCCCCTAGGTGTTAATTCTTGAACCTGAAATGCTCAGGGCAATGTCTATGGGAATGAAAACTCCAGCAGGGTATGCATGATTAGGCCCCGTTTTTAACAATCAGCTAACTCCACCCATCCTAATAACAAATGATACATTTCAGAATAATAGGCATATATGTAATTGGCCACTATATTTTTATTTAGAATTTATGAACAGACTTCTAAATCAATGCTGAGAAGCACTATGTGAAACAAACTGTAGGAGTATAGGGTCAAAACTTTGTTCTTAGTTCCTAGAAATAAGTCATTTAAAGTCCTTGTGAAGATTTTTGTTTAATGCCAAGTTTGTAAAGAGGATTTTATGCGCATAAGTGGGGTCAGGAGGTATATGGGAAACTTCCTTACTTTCAGCTCAATTGTGCTGTGAACCTAAAACTACTCTAGAAAACAAAGACTACTTTTTAAAAAGTCTTTAAAAGGACAAAAATTTCTCATATCTCCTATCCATTTGCAAACCCAGCCCTTGGACACTATTAATAGCAGTTTCTTTTCTAGGAAATGTAATTATACTCTTGAGTTCAGTTTCCAGCTTTCCTACTAAAAGTCAAATTTGATATCTGTCAATCCTCAAAAAAAGTTCCTCCCAATGATAATGGATCTACAAAAAAAATTTTGTGTGTGTTGCAAAAGTGTACAAGAAGTATACTATTTTTATTGCTATGCACTAATGAGGCATTTGCTATTGAAAACTGTGGAATAAATAATAGGAAAAAAGGAGAAAAACTTAAAAAAAAAGTTGTTTTGTTTTCTTTTACCTGGTCTGTATTAAGAAAACAAACAGGATTGTTTGGTTCAAATGCTCCAATCAGCCAAGGACTTTCTGAATAATCAGCATAAAATTCCAGTTCCAGCTTTACATCTTTAAAGTGCGGTAGGTTTATCACTGCGTTGGCCACCTTGTCTGATCCACATTCCAGCTTTCCTTCATATGTCAGTTTATTACTTAAGGACATGATTTTACTAAGAGAATTACAAAAATCATTTTAGTTTTGGTGGATAAAAACAAACATGAAAATCCCTCGTAGCCGCCACCGTTACAAATACCTGTTCATCCTGTACTGCACAGTTAATTGTACGACAGCATTTTTATTCTGCTCCAGCCTCTTGAATAAGCTTTCACTCATGCCAAGAGCTCTGTCAACATAAATTGAGGCTCATCAGTGTACGGTAACTGTCCCTTAAAAAGAATCTAATTTAAAATTAAAACGTCAATATCTGCTTACCTTGCTTCACGGTTTAGCACCAGGGGAGGAAGCTGCTGATGATCCCCCACCAACACAAATCTCCGAGAGAAAAAAAGTGGCCCTAGGCAAACTGGCTGGCTAATTTGAGAAGCTTCATCCACAATACAAAAATCGAAAACTTTACGGGAAAATATTGGATGGTTTATTCCCATACATGTTGTTGCAACTATAAGCTAAAGACAAAGAAAATAGACCAGTTATTTAATATGTACAAAAAATGTAACTTCTTTTTCCTACTTTTGAAACTAAAAAATATAAAAAAGACTTTCATCTCCAATAACAGGAATCCCCAAATATTATTTAATTCTGAGATATAACATGTAAAAATTTTTTAATTTTTGCTACAAATTGAAAAAAAATAAATTTTCCAAACACCCTACCAATTCTCAAATTTGCAGACCAAACCCAGCTCCAACAAAAGCCAAAGGAACAGATAAGGGGAAGCCTAGTAGACAGAAAATTTGTACACAATACCCACTCTACTCCAGCTAAACACCACAGAAAAAACTGTGGCCTTGCCCCCCACCATGCAAGCAAAGACCGAATTAGGAAGCTAGACCCCACTGTCCCAAGATGTTACAGCAGGACTCCACAATACCCTGTTGGAGCAGTACCAGAGAAAGCCAAGCAGGGAGCCAGGATTTCCATTCCTGCTGGCTGGTTATATGCCCACACCTGCAATGTCACTGGAGACTGTCTGGAGAGCCTGGACTTCCGCCCCGTCCAGCAGTAATGAGGAACCCCCACCTTGTGTGTCAATAAGGCAAGTAGGGAACCTGGACTTCAACTCCCACCTGGAAGTAGTGAGGTGGCATAACCTTTTGTCCTACCAGAGTAGTGTCAGAGGAAGCCAGCTAAAAACAGAAGGTTTTTTTTTAAGGTTTTATTTATTCATTTTTGTAGAGAGTGGGAGAGAAAGAGAGGAAGAGAAATATCAATGTGTGGTCGCCTCTCTCGCGCCCCCTACTAGGGACCTGGACCACAAGTCAGGCATGTGCCCTGATTGGGAATCGAACTGGCAACTCTTTGGTTTGCAGCAGCAGCTCAATCCACTGAGCTATACCAGCCAGGGCTAAAAACATAAGTTTTAAATAACATAATATAAAATTACTAAGGTTTCATACAAAAAAAATCACTCATTATGCACAGAAACAAGAAAATCTCAAAACTAAATGAAGAAAAGCAAGCAATACATGCCAACACCAAGATGACATTAGGATCATGTGACAAAGATTTTAAAGTAGCCCCAAAATGTTTAAATGAGCAATTATGAACACATCTGAATCAAATGAAAACATTACAAGTCTAAACAAAATAGAAAGTCGCAGCAAAGAAATGAAAGATAAAAGAATCAAATTTTAGAACTGAAAATATTTGTACAAAAACCAAATTTTTAAAAGACCACAAAACAGGCTCAACATTGGGGGTCAGGGGAAAGAATCAGTGAACAGAGACACAGAAAAATAGAAATTATTGCAGGGGTCAGTGAAAAAGATGAAGGAATTAAGATACAAATCGGCAGTCACAACATAGGGACATTATAGGTTATAGTCAATAATATTGTAATAACCATGTTAGTATCAGGTGGGTACTAGACTTACGGAGGTATCACTGCATCAGTTATATAAACTTCTAACCACTAAACATACACCTGAAACCAATATAATATTGAATGTCAACTGTAATTAAAATTTTTTTAATTTAAATAATTATAGAAATTATGTAATCACTGACCTGTGGAACATAACAAAAGATCTAACATTCATATCCTCACAGTCCTAGAGATGGGGCTGTAAAAAGTACTAGAAGAGCCCTGGCTGGTGTGGCTCAGTGGATTGAGCGCCAGCCTGTGAACCAAGGGTTGCCGGTTCGATTCCCAGTCAGGGCACGTGCCTGGGTTATGGGTCAGGTCCCTGGTGTGGGGGGACATGTGAGAGGCAACCGCACATTCATGTTCCTCTCCCTCTCTCCTTCCCTTCCTCTCTCTCTAAAAATAAATAAATACAATCTTTTATTTAAAAAAATATCAAGTAAAAGGTAGAGTTTGGCAGAGTGGATAAAAAAAACATGTCCCAGCTAAACACTACAAGGAAACCACTTCAAACTTAGTGAAAGTCATGTTGAGAGTGAAAAAATGGAGTATCATACTGATTTTCATTTGTTGAATTATCCCATTTGTTCATCATAGATAAACTTTTTAATATGCTGCAGAATTCAGTTTGAGTATAGTGTTGAGGATTTTTATATCACTCAAATATGCCCAGCAAATTTTTTTAACACAGGTGCAAAAGCAATTCAATGGAGGAATGAAAGGATTTTTCAAGAAGTGCAACTGGATATCAAAACAAGCAAATAAATGAACCTTGATCTAAATCTCACACCTTATACAAAAATGAACTCAAAATGGTAATAGACTTAAATATAAAACATAAAAGTATAAAGCTTTTAGAGAAAAATAAAAATGGGGGAAACTTTCAGCATCTGGAGCTAGACCGAGTTCTTAGACTTGATACCAAAAGCAGAATGCATGAAAAATTATATACTGGACTTGATCAAAATTAAAACCTTTTCTGCTGCAAAAGACCCAGTGAAGAGGATGAAAAACAAGGTACACAGTGGGAGGAAATATTCACAAATTACATATCCAATAAGGACTAAGATATAAGGTATATAAAGAATTCTCAAAACTCAGCATTAGAAAATAAGCAATCTAGCCCTGGCTGGTGTGGCTCGGTGGATTGAGTGTGGGCCTGTGAAGCAAAGGGTCACTGGTTCGACTCCCAGTCAGGGCACATGCCTGGGTTGCAGGCCAGGTCCCCAGTGGGGGACGCGTGAGAGGCAACCACACATTGATGTTTCTCTCCCTCTCTTTCTCCTTCCCATCCCCTCTCTCTAAAAATAAATAAATAAAAATATATTTTAAAAAAAAGCAATCTAAATGGGCAACAGGTATGAAGAGACATTTTACTAGAGAGGATACAAAGATGGTTACCAAGCACACAAAACCATCACTAACCATTAGGTAGCTATTTTCAACAAGTGTGATGTAAGAATTTTTATTTATTTTTTAAGATTTTATTTATTTATCTTTAAAGGGGAAGGGAAGGAGAGAAATATCAATGTATGGTTGCCTCTCATGAGTCCCTTGCTGGGAACTGGCCTGCATCCAGGCATGTGCCCTGCCTGGGAATCCAACCCCGATCCTTTGGTTGGCAAGCCCGCGCTCAATCCACTGAGCTACACCATCCAGGACTTTGATGCAAGAATTTTTAAAACATGCAATACCTGACTATTTTAGTCAGGGGCACTGACCTCTTTTCCCTCAGATTGTCAAATAAATGACAACAGCCAAAATGACAACAGCCATCCAGTCTGAATGAATCAAAATTATACCTATATTTGGGACTTCTGGCCAAGATGGAGGCATAGGTAGATATACACTGTGCCTCTTTGCACTAAAAGAAGGACAACAAATTAAAAACCAAAAAGCAACCAGAAATGACTGAAATCGAATATACGGAAGTCCACCAACCAAGGAGTTAAAGAAGAAACATTCATCCAGACTGATAGGAGGGGCAGAGATGGGCAGCTGGGCAGAGAGGACTCACGGCAAGGCAGTAGCTGGAGGACCAGGGGGTCCCACATTCGCATTTGGATAAACCGGGGAAAAAAACTGGGGAGTGAGAAAGTCCACACAACCTAAGGCTCCAGTATCGGGAAATAAAGTCTCAAACCTCTGACTGAAAACACCTGTGGGGTTTGAAGCAGCAGCAGGAGAAACTCCCAGCCTCACAGGAGAGTTCGTTGGAGAGACCCACAGGGTCCTAGAATGCACACAAGCCCACCTACTGGGAATCAGCACCAGAAGGGCCCAATTTGCTTGTTGGAAGAAGGGGAAATGACTGAAAACTGGCAGACAGTGAAGCAAGCAGCATTGTTCACTCTTGGACACCTCCCCCACCAACAGTGTCACAGCCCAGCAACATGGGCTGCTCTGCCCTGGGGAATGCCTAAGGCTCCATCCCTTACTACTAAGAGGCGCACTGAGACCAAAAAAAAAAAAAAAAAAAAGACCCAAATGAAAGAACAGTTCAAAGCTCCAGAAAAAATACAACTAAGTGATGAAGAGATAGCCAACCTATCAGATACACAGTTCAGAACACTGGTTATCAAGATGCTCCAGGAACTCACTGGGTACTTCAGCAGCATAAAAAAGACCCAAGCAGCAAAGAAGGTTGCATTATATGAAATAAAAATCTACAAGAGAACCAACAGTGAAGGGGAGGAAACCAGGGCTCGAATCAATGGTTTGGAGCAGAAGGAAGAAACATTCAACCAGAAAAGAATAAAAAAACAAGAATTCAAAAAAATGAGAAGTTTAGGAACCTCTAGGACATCTTTAAATGGTCCAACATCCGAATCATATGGATGACAGAAGGAGAAGAGGAAGAGCAAGAAATTAAAAACTTATTTGAACAAATAATGAAGGAGAACTTCCACAATCTGGCAAAGGAAATAGACTTCTAGGAAGTCCAAGAAGCTCAGAGAGTCCCAAAGAAGTTGGATCCAAGAAGGAACACACCAAGACAAATCATAATTACATTAGCCAAGATTAAAATGAAGGAGAGAATCTTAAAAGCAACAAGAGAAAAAGAGAGAGTTACCTACAAAGGAGTTCCCATTGGACTGTCAGCTGATTTCTCAAAAGAGACCTTATAGGCAAGAAGGGGCTGGAAAGAAATATTCCAAGTCATGAAAGGCAAGGACCTACATCCAAGATTACTCTATCCAGCAAAGCTTGCATTTGGAATGGAAGGGCAGATAAAGTGCATCCCAGATAAGGTCAAGTTAAAGGAGTTCATCACCATCTAGCCCTTATTATATGAAATGTTAAAGGGACTTATCTAAGAAAAAGAAGATAAAAAATATCAACAGTAAACTGACAACGAACTCACAGCTATTAACAACCAAACCTAAAAAAAAACCCCAAAACCAACTAAGCAAACAACTAGAACAGGAACAGAATCACAGAAATGGAGATCACATGGAGGGTTATCAACATGGAGTGGGAGGAGGAGAGATGGGGAAAAGGTACAGAGAATTAGTAGCATAGATGGTAGGTAGAAAATAGAAAGGGAGAGGGTAAGAATAGTATAGGAAAAGTAGAAGCCAGAGAACTTATATGTACGACCCATGGACATGAACTAAAAGGGAAGAATGTAGGTTGGAGGGGGTGTGCAGTGTGGAGGGGAATAACAGGGGGGAAATGGGACAATAGTAATACCATAATCAATAAAATACATTTAAAAATTATACCTATTTTTGTCAGTTCACCAAAAATTTAATTTTTTTGGTGTGCTGCAGAATTTCAGTAATTAGTTAATGTGTGCCATGGGATGAAAAAGATTGAAAAATCGCTGCCTTAGAGAAAAACACAATGAGATATCAGTATACACCAATCAGAATGTCCAAAATGAAAAACAGTAACACATGCTGATAAGGATCACTCATACATTGCTTGTAGAAGTGTAAAATGTTAGAGATGCTTTGAAACACAGTTTGGCAGATCTCTAAAAATCAAAACATGAAACAACCAAATGACCCAGAAATTGCACCCCTGAGTATTTATCCCAAAGAGATGAAAGCTTACATTTATATAAAATCCTGTACACAAATGTCTATAGTAGCTTTACTCCTAATAGCCAAAAACAGGAAACAATTCAGATGTCTTTCAATGAGTGACCGGTTAAACAATTGTACAACCATGCAAGGACCAGTATTCACCAGTAAAAAAGGAACAAACTATTGACACATGCAATGACCTGAATCTCCAGAGCACTGGGGTAAGTGAAAAGCACCAATCCCAAAAGGCTGCACATTCTATAATTCCATTTATATAACATTATTGATATGAGCAAATTATAGAAATGGAGAACAGGTAAGTGGTTATCAGAGTTAAGGAGGGGTGGGATAGAAATGGGTAAAGTTATAAAAGTGCGACATGAGTGATACTTATGGTAACAAAGTATCTCATTACTTGGGTAACAAAGCTAACTTTGTTACTTGTGGTAACAAAGCTAACTATTCTGGAGCAAAGTCAATGTCCTGGTTCTGATAGTTTACAACAGTTTTGCAAAATGTTACCACCGGGCAAAGGATACACAAGGTCTCTACACTGTTTCTTAAAACTGCCTGTGAATCTATAATAATCTCAAAATAAAAAGTTTAATTTTTAAAAAGTAAATCACACTTCAAATTTTTTAAATAATTGGTATAGATATTAGGCAAAGGAGTTAAAAGAATAGTTTACTAAATTTTAGATGATTTTTTAAAAGACAAAAATACCAGTTAAGACCCTCCACTAAAAATATAGATGTAAAGTTAAATAATAAAATATAAATTAGGTTCTATACCAAAGACTAGAAAAACCCATCATAAGACTGTTCATGTGCCATTGCTTCTAAGTCAAACTCACTAAAAGAATCCTGATTAATAGTTTTCTAGGTGTGATAGTGTGATATAATAGGAAATACATATTTGGCCTTCCTCCTAATTCTTGGCACAGAACTCCTAAACACCCATGGAATTTCCTGAGTGATGGGGAAGACAGGAACATCTTCTGTTATTCATAATTAGCCCCTTTCAACCAAACCAGAGTTTATTGAAATGAGGTGACACTGAAAATGGGAGTTGGTTGCCAGAGGAACCAACCATGTAATTACAGGGTTAGAACTTTCACCCATCCCTCCAGCTCCAGGAAGGCGGCTGGGGATTGAGCTCATCACCAGTGGCCAAAGATAATCAGGCCTACATGGTGGACTTGCCATAAAAACCCCAAAGGGGCATGGCTAACACATCATGGTGCTGGGAGGGTGGTTCACCTGGAAAGGGCATAGAGGCTCCAACTACCTTTCCACATAGTGTACCCTAAGCATCTCTTTCATTTGGCTGTTCCTGAATTGTATCCTATATAATATATTCAGTAATAGTAAGTAAAGCACTTTCTTGAGTTCTGTGAGCCATTCTAACAATTACCTAACCCAAGGAGGAGGTCATGGAAGCCCAGTTTACAGTTAGCTGTTCAGTAGCACAAGAGGTCCTGATTTGCAATTTAAATGGGTGTGAGGGGAGGTCTTGTGGAACTAAGCCCTTAACCTGTGGGGTCTGCAGTAACTCCAGGTAGTTAGTGTCAGAAGTGTTATAAGTAGAGAAAGAGACAGAACTTTCCTTTACTAGGATATTTTAAACCAAAAATCTCATTTCATTTCAGAAGCAAATAGCAAACTATAAATTAGTAAATTGGTCTTGTGGTTTATACGAATCAACCATGTGCAAATTTGGTCAATGTGACTGAATTTCCCAGAGTGCTGTTTCCCCCGTCATTCGGGCTACAGAAATTAGTATCAGCATTATTATACCACACTGTACTTACTTGACTATTGTAGAGTTCTTCTAGAAGAGCTAAAGATTTAATAGACTTTGATCTGCAAATTTCCTCCTCTGTAAATTTCCGAATATCTGGATGTACCTTCTGAGGCTGACCCAAGCGCAAAAATCCTATTTTAAATTTGGCTAACTTCAAAAGAATATTGTCAACAGCAGAGTGTGTATAACTGGTCAATAAAACACTAAAACCACAGGTGTAGAGAATTCTTACCTAACAATGAATAAGAGAAAGGAAAACAGCATTACTTTCAATTCTGGAGCATTTTTAACATGCTCATATTTTTCTAGTAAAATCAGAAAAGTTAATAGGAAGCATATCTAAGAATAGAACCAAGTAACTTTTTTAAAATTATAAGGCCAAAATGTTTTATGAAAGCAACATGGCATTATTGTTATTAATGATGTTAATTAAATTGAATACATATAAAATTTGAATAGTACCTGGCACACAGTATCAATTAATAAATATTTGGTACTATCACCATGATTAATCAGTACATTTGTAGGGGCCCAACGGCCATAAGGGGTTAAGGAGAGGGTTTCTCACCGCAGGAGTGGTGATAGAGACCTGGTTTCTGGCCTCAGGTCGTTTTGGGCTCTGACCGCTTCCCGACCTTTGGATATCTGGTTGTTCCCATGTGCAAAAAGAAAACATGGCCTTCTTGGCAGGTGCAAGGAAGTATGCGTTATGAGAACCTCGTCCTGAGGGAACTTGTAAACTTTATCTCAAGGACATGACTGTTATACGCCCTATAACTCTTAAGGCGCTATATTTAAAAGCTCTAGTCTCCTTCAATAAACTCGCCTGTTGCCAGCAGAGTAACTAGTCCTCTCCATTTATTCAATCCACCGCCCTGACTTACGACCCCCTGCCGCAGCGGGCTGCGGCATACATTACTACTAAGAAATTTACCAATATGAAAAAAAATCCAAGAAAATCTATTTAAAGCACCGCTATATGATTTATCTTTTTTTAAAGGGAAGGAAAACATAACAGTGATACATACACCACCAAAACAGAGACATCAGACAATTCTAAATGCAAGCAACCTACAACATGATTACAACTATTTGTGATTTAGCTTTTCTATTTCACGTCATCCTAAAAAGTTAATTTGAAATAAAGGCATTTTGAGTTAAAATCCAGCCCTTGTGGTAGCAAACATCACAATCTCTGAACAAAGGAGAAGCTGATTTACATTTTTAGCATCTAAGCCAAAGCATAAGAGTCTTACGAGAGTACATATTGTAGTTGTCTTCCCTGTTCCAGGCATGCCCACAATGAGTGTGTAGTCTCTTGAAAGCAGTACCTTTTTCATTGCTTGCCTCTGAGGCTTATTCAAACCTATATTTAAATTTAAAAATAACAGGAAAAAGTGTGTTGAATTTCAATGAGCCAATTAATTATTTTATAAGAAAAGCAGCTGCCATTCAAATTTCTTCAACATATCTTTGCAAAGTGAGAAAATATGGTGATGTTAAAAAATATGGAAACTAACTCCAAAGAGACTGTCTAAAAACTGTAACTGCATAAAAATTAATAAAACATGAAACTATAATGTAGATTAAACTATAAAGAGACCCAAAAAAATTAACGGAAGCAGACAGGCTGTTAGCACACCTTTTAGAATAGAGGCAACTGTATCCTTTGCATCATGTGGAAGAACAGAACTGAGATAGGATATAAACTGAGGTTCACGCAAGTCAATGATTAACTCTCGAAGTTTTTGGCTGCAAAGAAAAAAATGCTTTTAGTAATATTTCTTAGGAAAGTAGGACAAAATTAAAATTCTTTCACTGTTACAAACCTGGTATCAGTATTTCTCATCAATTTAGAAAGATTTCCTAATGGGGTATCTATATCACAATTTTTTTCTTCCTGGTCCAGTCTGAACAAAGTTGATTCTGGGAGCACTGACAAGTTCCTAAAACAAGAAAACGGACGTACATGAATGTTTTTCACTAACACAGTCAGTTGATCTCTGCAAGAAACACGCTGCTGTCTGCGAAAAGAGCAAATGGGCCAGGGTAGCTATTAAAATGGCTACTGGCCCAGAATTCATACTTGGCAATCAAAGACAGCGCAAAGTCCTGGATTGGTGGGAAAAGGGGGAAGGGGAGAGTACAAGGCACCAAGGTCAAAAAAGCTAATTATCAGGAACCTATAACAATTGCCAACAATTCACTTGGCCTTGCAATCCTAGGCTCACAACCCTAGAAGGATCCTGAGCACACGGCTCTCCCTCCACAAGCCTGGAGTACAGGATTCTTACCTGACACCTTCTCTCACTCCTCCAGCAGCCCATCAAACCCTGGTGTTCCCAGTGGTCCCCTCCCTGATCCTCTCTACTGGTCTTTCTTGTCATTTTCCCTTAGGTTCCATGCCATCACATGGCTTCTAAATTCCAAGTTTGCATCTTTAGGCCTGACCTTACATTCCTCTCCCACCTGGTTCCTCACCCAAACTTCAGGTTAGAATATCAGTAGGCAGCAAGGTCTTTCCACCTGGTTAAAACCTTGGCTAAGAAAGCTCAGTATATCCAAACCTGCACAACGCTTCGTCCCTGCTGAACCTGATCCTCCTCCGGTCCTGACCTCAGTTAACAGCACTTGCATCTGCACTGCTGCCTCGATCCTCCCCTCTTCTCATCCCCTTCTTAACCTGCTTACCCAATGAGCCTTCAGATGCCAGCCAGCCTGACTTCCTAAGTACTTGTCAAAGTCACTCCATTCTCTCTGCCAAACCCACCCTGTCCTCGTTCACCTCTAGCCTGGGCCTCCAGCAGTTTCCTGGTTTCTCTGCTTTCAGTTTTGCCTCCATCAGCTAATGCTACTCTCCACAGTGTAGCCACAGAAAAAAAGCAAGTATGATTATCAGTCTTCTGTTTGAAACACTTCAGCACAGCTGAATAAAGTCAGTACTTCTTCACATATAAGACCACCTTCAATCTGACCTCTCCAATCATTCCCTTATCTTTCACATTCCAGAAAAGATTACCTGCGCTTTCCTGAATGCTCCACTTCATACTACATGACACCACCATGCCTTTATATACCATGCCCCTCTGTCTGGAACACTCTGCTCACATTGCCTCACCAGGCTCACTCACTGAGATTCAAAATGACCTCTTTCTCTCTCTCTCTTTTATTTTTTTGTTATTTTTTTACTGAGTTCACTAGGGTGACACTGGTTAATAAAATTACACAGGATTCAGGTGCACAGTTCTGTAACACATCATCTGTATATTGCACTGCATGTTCACCACTCCAAGGCACGTTTTCCAACACCATTTATCGCGCTTTACCACCCTCTTCTAACTCCCTCACCTCACTCCCCCTCTAGTAGATGACCTCTTTCAAAAAACCTTCCCTGAGCCTCCTAAAATTGCGTTGAATGTCTCTCCTTGGTGTTTCCAGCAATTTAAACACTTGTCATTAGACTGAACATGCATTTATATATTTGTCTACCCACAAGACTATAATTCCTTAAGGATTTGCAAAGCACCTAACACATGGTAGTCACTAAATAAATACTACAAGAGACTGCAGAGAATCTTAATAGGCAACACGAATATTGTGGCTCATACTCCCATAGCACAAAACCCAGGCCAGCATTGGTTACCGCTTCCCTGGGATGACTGGGAGAGAACAGCCTGGGCATCTCCATTGCAGGTGCCCAGAAGTCACTGCACCCCGGTCACTGATCTCCACCCACTAAGAAATGGTGACACGTGCTGCACGTCAGAGCGAGGACAGCTGGCAGTACAGGAAGCAGGGGATGTGGCTATTGATGAACATGGATATTAGACTCTGCCGCAAAATTTTATAGCAACTTTTCTATTATTTACTTAACATTTTTCTTTAAATCAACCTGAGTTGTTTTAACTGAGATAAATGTCACAACTATAAATGGGGAAAAATCACTTTTTAAAAGGGAGGGAATGAACTGGAGAGTGACCAGAGTGCTAAGAAGGAGAAATAAGCTCTATGTTGAACACAGGGTGTCTGTCCTGCCCACAGCACCCAAGGCTGTGAGAATTAGAAAGGACTGTGTCCACATTAGCACTATGGGATGTGATGCACTGAACAAAAGATTAGCAGTTGGGAGGTTCCTCAACATGTCAAACATAAAATTAGTACATGACCCACCAATTCCACTATGACGTATCTACAAAGGGAAATAAAAATATGTTCACATAAAAATGTGTATGTGAATATTTACAGCAAAACTAGTATAACACCCAAAAGTGAAAATAACTCTAACATTTATCGGCTGGTGAACAGATGAATAAAATGTGGCCTATCTATGTTACAGAATATTATTCAGCCATAAAAAGAAATGGAGTACTTAAAAAAAAAGGAAAAAAATGAGGTACTGATAAATGCTAAAATGCATGTGAACCTCCTCATAAACAAGAGTCAGACAAAAAATATCACATATTACATGGTTCTACTTATATGAAATATCTAGAAGAGATACATCCATAGACACAGAAAGCAGGTTAGTTGTTGCCAGGGGCTGGAGGGAGGGGAGAGTGAAAAGTGATTGCTTCCCCTGGCCAGTGCAGTTCAGCTGGTTGGAGTGTCACCCTGGAAACGAAAGGCTGCGGGTTTGATTCTTGGTCAGGGCACACCTAGGTGGCAGGTTTAATCCCTCCATCTGGACGCATTTGGGAGGCAGCCAATAGACATTTCTCTCTCACATCAATGTCCGTCTGTCTGTCCCCTGAGCCTCACCTCTCTAAAAGCAATGAAAAATGTCCTCGAGTAAGGATTTAAAAAGTTAAATTAAATTAAAAAAAGAAATTGATTGCTTAATGGGCACGTTTACTTTCAGGGTGTAAAAAATATCTTGTAACTAGAGACAGGTGATAGTTGCACAATACTGTTAAATGCCATTAGACTGTGTATTTTAAAATGATTAACGGCCCTGACCGGGTGGCTCAGCTGGTTAGAGCATAACCCTGTGCACCAAAGGGCTGAGGTTCAATTCCCAGCCAGGGCACATACCTAAGTTGCAGGTTCGATCCCCAGTCAGGACATGAAGGGGCAGCTGATAGATATTTCTCTCTCATCTCAATGTTTCTCTCTATCTCCTTTCTTCTCTTTCTGAAATCAATAAACATATCCTTGGGTGAAGATTAAAAAAAAACTGTTAAAATAATTAGTGGTCGATTTTATGTTATGTGAATTTTTACTTCAATCAATGTAAGTAAATCACATGACTTATACCGATAGATACAGAAGAAAGCATTAGACAAAAATCCAACACTCATTTGTGATTAAAAAAAAACCCTCTTGGTAAACTCAAGATAGAGAGAAACGTCAACTTCATAAAAAATATCTATCGAAACCCTACAGTTAATATCATACCTAATGGTGAGAAATAATGGTGAGAAAGAATAGGCTAAAAAACAAACAAACAAACAAACAAACAAAACAGCAGGCTAAGTGAAAAAAGCCAGTCACAAAAGACTACATATTGTGCCCTGGCTGGTATGGCTCAGTGTACTGAGTGCCGGCCTGCAAAGCAAAGGGCCACCGATTCGATTCCCAGTCAGGGCACACGCCTGGGTTGCAGGCCGGGTCCCCAGTAGCGGGTGCATGAGAGGCAACCACACACTGATGTTTCTCTCCCTCTCTTTTTCCTTCCCTTCCCCTCGCTCTCAAAATAAATAAATAAAATCATTTTTAAAAAGACCACATATAATATATTCTCATTTACATATAATGTTCAGAACAGGTAAATCTATAAAGACAAAAAACTGGTGGTTTTCTAGGGCTGAAGAGTGACTGCTAAGGGGTATAGGGTTTCTTTGTAGGGTGATGAAAATGTTCTAAAATCGATTTTGGTGATGGGTATAACTCTGTGAATATACTAAAAACCACTGAACTGTATGCTTTTAAATGGATGAACTGTATGGTATGTGAATTATACTTCAATAAAACCCTTACACCTCCCCACAAAAAGGGAACATGTCATTACCTGTCTAATAAACAGGTTACTGTTGTCTTGCTAATCTCTTTCACATATCCCCTAGACAAAGCAAATAGTGTTCTCTCTTCTCCACTTAAAATAATTCTGTCACCTGACATTAGATTTGTGACAGGCATGGCACCATTTTTACGTTGGAAATTATGCAAATATTGTCCATCACCAACTGTCTTTACATGTTCTGTTCTAATCAGGTTTCCAATGCAGTTGCCACTCTGCTCCCTATAAAAAAAAAAGATAGAGAAAGCTTCCATTTACATCACATATATAAATACTGTATTTGCAGTTTTCCACAATTTCCTTCTTCATTGGACTCCTAGAAACTCTAATGCTAACATTGAGTCTGTCATTTTTACATATTCCACAATCCACACTGAAATTTTAGAAATGCTAAGGAAACATTCTATGAGCTTTAAAATGCGTAATCTCCCACCCACAGACCTCCACACGCCTGCTTGGGAGCACCTCCCTATTGCATCACAGGCTGGGATCTCCGCGCAGCATGCGGGTAAGAATTTTGATCCCTGCAGGGCGCCCCCATCTCCTGGGTGTACCATAACATTAAGGAAGGCAAACTGTAATGATCTCTTCCTAAATCTGATGTGAAGAAAACACTAAGCTATTTCTTCAGTGTTTACACAAGGATTTATAATTACTGTTATTACAATAACAAAAAGCAAACTGATAATTCCACTCCTCCTAGGAAATAAGTACTAGGCATTTACTGTCTCTCAGGCACTACTATTAAACACTATACACTTCAGAATCTTGTTGGCACGTACACTTGACAATTCACTATACTTACGTAGTCTATGGATAGCTAGTTAAACTTTCTCCACTGTAATGTTTCCTGTTTTGAAGTCTAGTATTAAGCAAATAATGGTCTAATTATTTCTAAAGTCACATTATTATCAGTATTCATTATGGAAAGTAACAAATGTATAAAAAGCAACTAAACAGAGAAAAATACTATGCAAAGAGATACAAAAAGCAATTTTACAAGTAACATAAAAAAAGATCTTACAAAATACAAGAGTGACCAACTTTAGAAAATTTAAATCTGTATCAAATAAATTATTTATTTAAGTTTATTTAAATACACTAAAAATTTTAGCAACATTATTGTATACCATATTAAGCACGCTTCTTGAAAGGACTGGGCTAACCGTTTTTTCCTCATATGCCCATGAGGTAATAACAGTAGGATTCCTCTAAATACAGGGTGGAGCAAAAGTAGGTTAACAGTTGTGAATACACGAAACACAGTAATTTATTCTTGTATTATCATTTATTGTATTATTTTCCATATAAAAACTGTAAACCTACTTTTGCCCCATCCTGTATTTTGTAATAAATAATGAAGGCTATAAAACAAAACAAAAAATACTATAACTATAAATTTTTGCCCTGGCTGGTATGGCTAAGTGAATTGAACATCAGCCTGTAAGCCAAAAGGTGGCTGGTTCAATTCCCAGTCTGGGTACATGACTGGGTTGTGGACCAGGTACCCAGGTGGGGCCATGCAAGAGGCTTCTACTGCACATCTCCTGCACACTGATGTTTCTCTCCCTCTTTTTCTCTCCCCCTCTTTAAAAATAAATAAATAAATAAAATGTTTTTAAAAAACTGTATATTTTCTAAATACTAGTATTTAAATTATGAAGTAAAACTTCCTTAATTTGCACTCTACCAGTATACTGAGTTGGCCAAAAAGTCCATTATATTTTTCCCATAAAATAAAAGATATCTTTTTCATTTTCACCATAACTTTATTGATTTGGATATTCAGAGTATGTCAGCTATCTACTGTTGTTGGTTTCTAGTGGGTAGAGGCCACAGCTGCTGCTAAACATCTTCCAATGCATGAGACTGCCCCACAGCAAAGAATTACTTGCAAAAATATCAGTAAACCAGGACACTTCACAAACTACTTCTGACATGTTCAATCAGTCACAGCACTTTCTACATACACTGCACAAATCTATTTTTTTGTTTTTCAGTTGCATTTTTACCTTTCTTGAAATAATAAAGCAAAATGTTGCATATTTTCTTCCATCCTCAACATTAAAATGGAAACAAAAGTTCATCCATTTTGATAAATTTTTAAAATACACACTGATTGTATTCTGACAGCTGTGACAGCTGTCACAATACAATCAAATAAAATTGTTTCTAATGAAGTTAAAAACAACTAAGTACTACTAGAGCCATCGTACGGAAAAAGCGAAACAACCTTTTTGGCAAACCCAATGTCAAAATTTACCTTAAGATATACTCGAGTTTATACCTTTTTCATTGATAAAAAAGGATTTACTAATACTTTTTAAAGTAAGATTTCTAGCCCTGGCTGGTGTGGCTCAGTGGATTAAGTGCCCGCCTGCAAACCAAAGGGTCACCGGTTCAAATTCCAGTCGGGGCACATGCCAGGGTTGCAGGGCAGGTCCCCAGTGCGGGGGTGCACAAGAGGCAACCCACATCGATGTTTCCTTCCCTCTCTTCCTCCCACCCTTCCCCTCTCTCTAAAAATAAATAAAACCTTTAAAAAATATGATTTCCAGAGTCAGATTTATCCTACTGAAAATAGCTAACAGGGGTGTTCTACTTAGAAACAATTCACTGACAGCCATCTGGAGGTAGCGTGAATATATGAAATTGCATGTCTTTAACATGCTACATAATCTCTATTTGTCATGAATTTCGAATGACATCCTACTAACTCATCCAAATTATTGAAGTTTTACTGTATTAAGTGTACCACTTACATTTCCGAAGAAGGCATCAACCATATATTTTGGTGATTCTTTTTATTATCCTTTGATTGTGACTCCAGAGTTAACATTAGACACCAAAGGCTGAAATACTCTAAGTGGGTAAGCTTGAGATGCTGGGTTTCTTCTTTTATTTTGGACAGCATGCCAATGGGGACTGAACTGTCATCCGTCTGTTGTTCGACTGCTCTAAAAATAAAGCTCCAAGTCAGAGATGTGTATAGAATATTTTGCTAGCTGGCTATAAAATGAGGTATTTCTAAAATAAATACAGCCCAGACTGATGTGGTTCATTTGGTTGTGTGCCATCCCACAAACCAAAAGGTTGAGGGTTCGATTCCTGGGCAGGGCACATGCTTGGCTTGCAGGCTCAGCCCTGGGTTGGGGCAAGTGCAAGAGGCAACAGATCAAAGTTTCTCTCACACATAAATGTTTCTTTCCCTCTCTTCCCCCCCACCACTAACAGTAAATAAATAAAATCTTTAAAGTAAATAAATAGTAAAATAAAAAAGTATACACATACGATGATCATCATAACTTATCACTACAGCCTCTAATTTTCTTTTTTCTCTTTTCTTTTTTAAAAAGATTTTTTTATTTATTTTTAGACGGAAGGGAGGGAGAAAGAGGGAGAGAAACATCAATGTGTGGTTGCGTCTCATGCGCCCCCCACTGGGGACCTGGCCTGCAACCCAGGCATG
This sequence comes from Carollia perspicillata, assembly GCA_004027735.1. Classification (NCBI taxonomy): domain Eukaryota; kingdom Metazoa; phylum Chordata; class Mammalia; order Chiroptera; family Phyllostomidae; genus Carollia; species Carollia perspicillata. The sequence continues at coordinate 59,085 of PVKM010003050.1, forward strand.
TATAGGCATGACTGGAATCAAACCAGTGATCCTTTGGTTCACAGGCTGGCACTCAGTCTACAAGCTACACCAGCCAGGGCCCTAATTTTTTTTAAAGTTATTTCAGCCCTGGCTGGCGTGGCTCCATGTATTGAGAGCCGTAGTGCAAACTGAGGGGTCACTGATTCCCATTCACGTCACATGCCCAGGTTGTGGTCTGGGTCCCCCATGGGGGGCGCTCAAGAGGCAGCCACCCATTGATATTTCTCTCTCTCTTTCTCCCTCCCTTCCCCTTTCTAAATAAATAAATAAATAAAATCTAACCAAAAAAGTCATTTCAATATTTTACAAGCCAAATGGCTTTTTACACAACAAAATACTTAAGACACTCAATATTATGTTATTTGCCTTCAATGGCTATGTCCCTAACAATTACTTAAATTTGGTATACTCTGGTCTTTATACCTATAGGTAGCAAGTTTTGGCTTTTTCTACAACTGCATTTCTTAAAATCACAATTTTCGTACATCCAGCTCTGTGTCATAAGACAGTCAACATAAAAAGTAGGAGAATCGTCTAGAGTATCAATATTGCTTAATGCTAACTCTAAAATTTTGTACAGAAATGTCATTGGATAGCCTATAAAACATTAAGAATAAAACATAAGATTTCAAAATAATGTACTTATACTATAGGCCAAGACTTCCCATGATTCATGGTCCTCTACTATTAAGAGATCTTTTGATACAACAGTTTTTAAAGTCCTTTCTGTGAATTTTCAGGCTGAATTAGAATTTTGGTTCTTATCTGATCTTCTTTCCTAGTCTATATTTACATCTAACTCCTTTTTTGTGTCCTTTGAAACTTTCACTGGCCTATGAAGGCATATATACGACTGTTTATAAGAATATGACTGTTTATAAGAGAGCTAAAAAATTTCCCATGTGTAATACAATAGGCACATGTAAACAAGACAAGTCCATCAGATCATACTAAACTGTGTGTCTGGAAGAAACAATTGCCCTGTTTTTAACTGCAAAACACCTGAAAATAAAATAGCAGCTAAGAAGTAAAAGATTTCTTGAAAAAGCCATTTACATTGTATTCACAATGCCTACACTACATATTGCATTTTTCTTACCCAAAGTTTAAAACACATTCTATTATTCCCCAAGGAAATAGGCTTGTTATAAATTATGAACTGTGCCGTTTTCCCGTAGAAATACACATGGGGAAAAAAATGACTGAACA
>PVKM010003051.1:0-60296 GCA_004027735.1 Carollia perspicillata
CTTTAATCTCCTTCCACATGCAATGCAAAACATAATGGCTGAATAAATATGAATTAGTAGCATTAGAAGGCAGGTGCTATCCAAGAGAAAGATTTTAGGAAAAAAAGTGAGAAAGTATCCTGCAAGAGTCACAAATGAGTAAATGGTGGGCCATGAGAAAAACCATGAGGTTGTTTGGAAACTGAGTCACAGTTGGGAAGTAGATTCACTAAAAATATTTCATGACTCCCCCTGGCTGGGTAGCTCAGTTGGTCAGCATGTTGTCCTGATACATCAAAGTTGTGGGTTCAATCCTGGGTCAGGGCACATATAAGAAGCAACCAATAAACGCATATACTCGTATAAGTGGAACATGGACAAACAGTGTGGTGATTGCAGGGGGGAGGGGGAGAGAGGAAGGGGGATAACTGGTAATGAAAAATATACAGTAAAAATGAACCATTACAAATTTAAAAACTAAGTGGAACAACAAATCAATGTTTCTCTTTCTCCCTTCCCTTCTCTTTCTAAAATCAATAAATAAAAAAAGACTCATAGATTGAGAACAGGATGGCAGTTAGTGGGGGAAGGTTAGGGGTTGGCAGGATTGAGCAAAAAGGAAAAAGGACTCAGGGACATGGGCAACAGTGTGGTGATTGCAGGAAGAGAGGGGGACAAGGGGACTAAATGGTAATGGAAAAACAGTAACATTTTTAAAAAATTAAAAAATTTCCATTACTTGAGCCTAATTTTATAGAATTAGTTAAATTTTGCCTGGAACCACAGATATATGCAACTATATATGTGCATACTTGTATATACTGGGGTTAACTTTCAGTGATTACAGTGGAGGCAGCACAGAAATTAATAGCCCATCTTTCGGGTCTAGACTGTCTGGGTTCTGGTCCCTGTATTATCACTTGCTGGTTGGATTACTGGGGGCAAGTTCTGCATTTGAGCTTTCTAAACTATAGAATCGGAAAAATAATCAAAACTATGTGAGAGTGTTGAGGATTAATTGAATTCCTATGTATAATTAGTACTTTTAATTATTATCTGAAATTAATATTTGTACTAGGAAGAGTGTCTGGCACATAGTAAATGCTATAAAACTGTTTGTTAGGCAATATAAACATTAATACTTTTTACTTTATAAATTTCAAGATTTGTTTAAGAGATAATGACATTTTTATTGGATTTTCTTTTTTCTTTCTTTTCTCTACTTTGGTGCTTATAGCAACGCTATAGAAGGATACCACAAAGTGTCAAACTTTAGAATTAAGTAAATGAAACAATGGTGAACAGATTCTCCAGTTTTCCTGTGAACACATATATTTTTTTAAAATCTACTGTCATGAAAATGAGATCCTGACAGCAATTTTAAAAAGTGAAAAATGAAAGACAAAACAAGCAACTAAGACAATCACTAGCATGTAAATGGAAGAAACTCCTGCTTCTTTAACAAATATCTGGATAAGAATACTAGTTATGGAATCTTCACTACTCCTCAGGTCACTAATTTTTGTGGAACCCAGGGGAGTGTAACAGACATAGTGGGCATAGCAGAGTTAATGGCAGCTCCCAAATCATTTTTTTAAATTGTATCAAAAATTAGGCACATTAGACAAGTAGTGCTATTTATTCAGAACTGAAATAATTTTTAATATTATGAGTTTCTATCAGTGATTACATTCAATGTCTTCTAACGAACTCAATGTAATATACAAAAACCACATCATATCAGACTAGCTTGGAAGACAGTGTAAACACTTGAAGTAGTAGAGTTACTGTTCAAAGTGAATTTCATTTTTGTTTGTGATAAATATCACCATGTGTTACAGAATTTCTATAGTAAGTATAGCTGTTTATCTAAAAGATTGTACTGTGTACATTGGATGTTTACCTGATTTTCAAATCCCTTTCTTATTTTCCCCAATTATCAATATGGAAGCATTGAAAATAAAACTATATATACATATATAAAATATAGTACTATCCATTGTAATAACCACTGCTGCATATAGCTACTTAATTTTAAATTTATTAAAGTTAACAGAAGCTGAAAGTTCAGTTCCTCAGTCACACCAGGCACACTCAAATACACAAAAGCTACACATGGATGTGACTAATGGCCACAGTATTGGACAGAACAGATGGAGAACATCCATAAAATAGCAGTAAGTTCTATTAGGCATTAGTTCTATTACCATTAGTGTATAGAATTTGTTTAGGATAAATCACATATAACCTTAATATTTTATTTGAAACTTGTACATATTCTCAATGAGCAAGAGCTTTTTTCCCATGGAATAAAAATACTCAAAAACAAGCATGAAACTTGTATATATAAAAACTTCACATTTCTTATATATTTTAATCCTTGATGCAAAATAAGTCAGGAGGAAATAAATCAGGAATTGTAGCTGACAATATTAATATTACTCTGTCAATATGGTATTTGTTTTTATTTTCTCTAATTTAGATTTTATTTTTGCCTATAAAAATATCAAAGATATTACAACAGAATTCCAAGTGATGTGAATGTAAGTCTATTTGTAATAATGAAGACCATAAGTGGAATTTATCATTGAAATACTAGGGGAATCTCACATGGGGTCTATAGTGGGATTTAGTTCCCTGACTAGTAAAAAACTTTTTTCACAGCAACTGAGAATAGGCTCAACATATGTGTAAATATGTGTTACTTATATATAAAAATTATGAATTGAGTGTTTATTTTGATCTTTAATAAACAGAAAAGGTACAACTAGATACTATTTTTATAGTTTATATATGTATTAAATAATCATTTATGAAAGTGTAGTAAAGATGGTAAATTTTACTAAAAAGATAAATATAATTATTTATAAAAACACAATAATTGTGTTTTATAATTCATAAATATAATTTATTTTATATTTAACTAATGTATTTATGTAATTATAAAATATAATTTATATTATAATTATTTTAAATATACACACTTTATAAATATATCCATATATACAATTATATAAATATAAATAATTAGTTATCAAATTAATTATTTATAAGTAATTATTCATAAATAAATGATTACTTAGCACATATTTTTATAGAGATGTAAAAGAAATAATCACTGCTCTTTAAAGACATTTCAGGGTCCTTGGGAAGATTGGATATGTGAGTCAGTTAGGCAAGAATATGAAGAATCATATGCTAATTGTTAAATGATTGGTATAACTGAGTTATATAAAATTTTAAATCATCGAATAATTATAAGATGATATTCAGAAATGTGTATGTTCCATGAAAAAATTTTGGCAGCCATAGTTAAGAAACACACTGTGATTAAAATAATATAGGACTCCTGATGCAAGCGGTAAGTATGAGGCATATTATGTTTTTATTGGGTTGTTACAGGTCACTTAGAAATATAATGAGCACCACTCAAGATTGTTCATTTTTCATCAAGTTAAACATACACAAAAATGTAGAACTTAAAAAATGCAAACATAGCTCTTGATTTCAAACTAAGTTGAAATACTAAAATACATTTTTATAAAAACTTTCCCCATAAAATCCAACTTAATAGATACATTAAGAAATCACTTTTATTCCTCTGATACTTTATCTCTAATTTGATTGTAGTAAAAAAACACATTTTGCATTATTTGTATCAAAGTAATTAAAATGTTTAGTTGACAACAATTATTAATATTGGTATTATTAACATATTTACATTTAAGTATTTGAAATATTCAAGTATTTTTATTGAAAACCCATCTTTAGCATTTCCTGAAGCAGGCATGCAGCTATAATAATCAACAAGACAAACTACTAAGTCTGTTTTGACAGACTAATTAGCTACTTGAATAGAAATTAATAGTAGTAGTCTTGTTACAGTGTTATTTTATGTGTTATTATGGAAATAATCATGCATAGTTTAATATATAAAGAGTTTTTTTAAGGTAGCTTTTCCTTTATCAGTCATCGTTTACTGTTTGAATTTTAGAGTATGCACTTCAGTGGTATTTATTATGATTGACTGAAAAAACTGTCTGACAGAGCTGGTTATTCTGGAGCATGAAGAATAGACTAAATAATATATTCCTAGTAAAATTTAAATAAATTTAAATAAACACTTAAAAATTCTCTATATAATTTAGGTAAAATACTTTTTATAGATAACTGATGTCACAGAGACATTAAGTAAGTTTCATTTTTAAAAATCCAACTTAGTTTAATCTAGTTGTATTATTTGGCTATGTACATAACGTTAGTATTGTATTTGATGTTAGTAAAAGTTCGTGCACTAGTATTCAGAGGACAAATCAATCTAAACTAAGAGTAAGTTTAACTTATGCAAAAGTAGTAACTATAGATACCTACATCTAAGAGGGAAAGGGTATGACTTCTTTCCTCTTATATAACTATAATAATTTGGAACTTTATTGGGGGATATTATATAATGATTTGTATTGGAATAATTCATATATCTGTACCCTTCGATATAATATGAACTTCTGATCATTAGGAACTAAATATAATAATCTTTGTACTTTGTTCATAATGCTCAGCACAAATGTACACGGAAGTCTCACTTGATAAATAGTTACTGAATTGGAGAATTACTAGAAAGAATGTTTTCATTTAATTACAAGCACACACATTTGTACATATTACTTATATAAATATGTATATGACATATACATATATTTTTCTTTTACCATAAAATAGCATACAACACAAGAGAAAATGCAGTATCACAGCAGAACAAATCTAGTTTATTTAATGTAGTTTCAAGTTGATTTTTTTTCTGTGAGATTTTTAAGGTTTAATGTGCTAACAATACAGTAAAAAGGCGAAAGATTTATACAATCTGAAGAGAAACCAGAGTATACAATACAGTAAAATACCCAACACTGTTTTTAATTTCTTTCTCAAAAATATTACATTCTAATATCAAATAAAAAATTCTAAAGTGTGTGTTCTTCTCCTAATTACATATTTTCTTAAAGAGCCTCAAATTAACTATATTTATCTTTGTGGCTTTTTTTACTTTAGCTGTCCACATGCTAAAACATACAATTTAATCTTTTAATTAATTTATATTTTAAAGTTAATGACATGGCAACAATAATATTGTTTGTGGCATATCTCTAAATTTTATATTAAAAAAAGACTTAGACAATCGTATTGAAATTATTAAACTAATACTTTAAGACTGACGCTTTGACACACTTGAAGATTAACATTCTTTCTATTTATGTTGCTTCTACCTTGACCTTATTAGACAATGAAAATTACAGATATAAATGCAATAACTTACTCTTCTATCAGAGTAAAATACTTAATACTTTCTCAAGCCTTTAAATATGATGAGTATTAAATGTTATAATCCTTTTTTCTCAAAGGAATTAATTGCATGTTAAGTCTTTCCTCCTTTATCATATTAAAAAGCAAATAGTATTTGTGAATACCACTATTTCTACTATAGGTGAAAGCTTAGACTAACTTTTAGTGTCATATATTCTATTTAACAAAAATGTAACTATTTTTACTGGAATCCAGACCAATGATCTGAAAGAATACAAAAGAATTGTGAACAATATAGTATTGAAAAATGAGACGTGAATGCTTTTCTGAATGTGGGTATGATTTAAACAGACAAGTGCAGATAAATCCACATGAATATTGCACCTGGTTCATTGAGTGGCTTATAATTTTGAAACTGTCGCATGTCAGCAAATATATGAACACCGTTAGAAAGTCAAAAAGGAAGTACATTTCTTTTAAGTGCGATTGCTTTTAGATCACATAAGATAATCATGACAATATTTAAAATAAAAAGTTAGCTTTTCAAAACAAATTATTTTACTCATATGACCACTAACTCCTCTGAATGAAGATAACTGAGCATGTGAAAAGAGCTCAACAAATATTTTTAAGTGAATACACATATGTGCATTGTATATATGTGTATATAAATATATATTTATATGTACATAACCAAGAACACAAATAGTCAAATGGTTATGGTAATTCTGTTTACAATTATGTTTTGAAATTGATAATCATGTTACACCCATGGAATCTCCTTATAGTCAAAAGTCATGATAATTACATTTCAATTCATCTTCTTTGAGTTTTTACTTGAGGATATAATCTTCTAGATAATGCAATAGACAATACCTAAACATATGAAGCATGTTTAATATTGGGAAAAATGTTGTAATTAATTTTTTCTGAAAAACTCAAACCAAAATATGAGTATCAATTATTCAACCAGTTAAAAGTAATATACCGTAATTGATTCTGACTTATTTAAATCAAAATTGTGAATTTAGGTGAAATGTAGTTAGAGGAGATGATAGAAATCCAGTTTAATCAAGCTGTTTTTGTTACTCTGAAGTAATAGTTGGTTTTGCACATTGTACCATGATTTGTAACTACATGTGAGTCTTGGAAATGAACCTTAGCTTTTATGTACTTTTTTCTCCTTTTCTCCCTTTCGTCTTTCCCTTCTTCTCCATTTCTTCTCCTCCTTCCCGTCCCTTCTTTCCCTCCTTCCTTCCTTCCCTCCATCTGTTAGAACCATTCCCCTCTAGCCTAATTTAAAAATAAGCTTATTTGTGTTCTGTTTATATTCTATTCTCCAAAATGTTATACTCAAACAAAGTATCAGAATTTAAAATTTTGATATTATTTTTACTATAGGAATTTTTTCCATTTAAAAAATCTCCTTGCAAGTCTAGTTAATTTTTAAAAAATGAGTTTATTACTAGATTAGCATGGTTTACATTCCTAAGATAATAGTATCGTTCTAAGATAATAGTATATACAGTTCTTCAGTTTATAAGAATATAGTGTATTTTATTATTTATAAGAGGTGTCCTCTTTGGACACAATTTTTCTCTTAAGTTGTTATGAAGTCTATAAAACTATTCACTGTAGGTCAACATTTAAAATTCAAATTTAATTATAAAAAGGTCATGGAAATATATTCTTTGACAATACAGTACATAAAAAGATAATTTTCAACAGAAACATTAGTATAATAAATCATTAAACACTTTTAAGAACATTACTTAGACGTAATGGTTTATACTGTACTTTAGCCCTTTAATTTTACAGTTTGTTAGTTATAAATTCAGTTTACAAATGCCCATGTGGTCAGTCAATATCAGTAAGAGTGGTAAAATCAGTAGCCAAATCAGATTTTACTTATTAAAGTACCAACATATAAATCCCATACTAGCTTATTTTTTCGGAAATGATTTGCACACATTTAAATTGGCGTAGACACCTTTAGAGAGGCAAAGCAGCGTTTGAATTCCTAATGGGAGTGAAAGTACAGTCACCAATTAAAAAACCTTCACATTCTCAGAATCACTTGCATTTCACATTTCTCTCCACGCAGCTGAAGTAGACGTAGGGCATCTTTTGCATGTTTTTGCCTCCAACTGAAACCCCTTCATCTGTAGAATGTGACACAAACATCCAAGTCGGAAAAACATCTTAGGGGAAGGTCCTTTCTTTTGGGGAATTCTCTAAGCGTGGAACACTGACCCTCGGCTCCTTCATCCACCACCACTCCCCCAACTCGAGCCACTGGGCCACATCTCCCTCCCGTGCCCTCTGCCCTCTTTGAGGATATTCTCTACCCTTTGTAATACCGCCACTTTCTCTTCTCTGTTCACTTTTCTCCATTGCATACGTATTTTTTCAAAACATTCTGATGAGTTTTGAGGAGGACCTAAATTCCTTCCAGAAAGAAAATGAGGATGGTAATAACAGCGAATAAAGCATTAGAGAACTCCCCACACTAGCAATATGGGTTCCTCCGTGCACCCTTAACGCACTATGTTTAGCTTGAAAGCATTCCTTTTCCCCTTAGTTTCCCCGCTCGAGGAGAGCAGTGGAGGCATTTTTGTTGTCGACTAACCCCCTCTAGCGCCGAACTGACAGCATCTGAGCCGCGGCTGCCAGCAGAGCGCTGGGCTTGGCGGTGCGCAGCGGCGCTCCGGACTCCCGCCCTGCCCTCTGTACCCGCTCCGGCCGCGGGGCGAGAGTGTGAAGGCCAGGGACGCGGAGTTCTCTCTCCTTGTTATTTCTGTGTGCAGCCCGGCGCCGGCACGAGGGCCGCTTGGCTCCGCCGAGTAACCAGTGCCCGGGCTCCTGACCGACTCCTCCGAGCGCTGGGAGGGAGTGGGTGCCGCGAGAGGACGGCTCACGCGCGACAGCGGTCAGTCTGCCGCGAGCTCGGTTTCGCTGTGGTTGTGGCCACGCGCCGCTCAGCCCTTGGGCCGCTCGGAGCGCGCGGTCCGCGGTCCGACGCTGCCACGCCGCGGATGCTCCCGGCCCTCGGAATCCCAGCCCCCACGGCGGCGACAATGCTCGTGACCTCCACCACGCAGTTCCCGCCGCGCGGCGACGCAAGACCTCGGGGAAACCTGGTGCCAAGCACCCGACCACATTCAGCCTGAAGTGACTCCCCCCGGCTGCTGGCTCACTGCCTTTGCTTTCCTACGACTTGAAGCAGCGAAGGAGGCCACAAAGCTGAGGCTCTCACAGTGGTGGGCAAGTTTGGACAACCGTCGCTGAGGAGCCGTCTGGCTGGTCCGCCGCCACCAAGCTCGCTCCGGACTGGGAGAGCTTGGCCGCGGCTCTCACCCCCTCCAGCAGCGGAGATGTGGAGAAATCTAGGGGAGGCGGTGTCGGGAGCTGACTAGCCTCAATCGCTGGGCGCTGCTGCTGCCAAATGGGGAGCAAAGTGCTTGGGGGACTGAGAGGGGCCTCAGAAACGCCCAGAAAGCGGCGGCCGAGGCCGAGGCGCAGCGCAGATGCAGCCGAGTTGGAAATCTCAGCGCTGCGAGCCACTGCCAGCGCCACACCGACGAGGGGCTGAGGACGCAGTTCGATAGGGGTCGGACCACTCGCGGCCCCACGTCATTAGCTGGGCTCTCCCCGCACAGGCGGGAGGAAAGTTCCCGCGGCCCCAGCCTCGTCTCACAGCTGCTGCGCCTCCCCAGCCTCTGGCTCAGCAAGTGCCCACTTCAGTCTGGAGAGGCGCTCCGGCCGCCGCACCTGGTCGTCCTTTCGCGATCCGCGCCGCGTGGCGCCCTCCCCCGCCCCTCGCTCCCCTCCCCCAAACCACAGCCCTAGCTCCTTCCTGCGCGCGCGCTCTCCCAGGCCCAAGTGAATAGTCCTCGCGCGAGCGGGACACGGTGGTGGATGCAATTCCGTTCCCCTAAAGCCGCCAGGAGTTCCCTGGCGCCGCAGGCAGCGTCCTCCTCCGAAGCAGCTGAGCCTGCACCTGGGCAGCCTGGACCTTCCTGCCCTGCCCTCGGGGCCTCGCGCGGGGGGCGCCTCGGGACACCCCCTGCGGGCCGGGTGGAGGAGGAAGAGGAGGAGGAAGAAGAGGTGGACCAGGTTCTCTACCCTACACAGAACACCTGGCTGCGCTGCTGCCACTTATCTTTTAGGGGGAGAAGAGGAGAGCCGGGGAGAGCCATGGGGGGCTGCGAAGTCCGGGAATTTCTTTTGCAATTAGGTTTCTTCTTGCCTCTGCTGGCAGTTTGGCAGGGAGACTGCAGTCACGTCTCCAACAACCAAGGTAAGGGACCGAGCGGAGAAGCAGGAGGGAGTGGGAGGAGGTGGATGATATGAGGACCGGTGCATTGGTCGCTTCCTGCAGGTAACTTCGTCCCGAGATTGTCATCTCCGGGCTCGCCCCACGAAGGGGTCCAGGATGCCCCCTCACCAGAGCGCCCTGTCCACATGGCCTCGGACCTGCGACCCCGCCGTCTGCGGTCTCTACTGTTTCGAAATGCCTTTAGAGGGACGCGTGAGCCTCAGCAATAGTTGTGTCTCACCACTGGCGGCAGCGGGACCACTCTTCCCTGCGCTGCCTCGACAGGAGGCCAGTCTTCCCGACACACGCTTAATGGGGACTTTTGGCTCTTGGCGGTCGCTCGTAGCTGGGTTACGTGTAGGGTCTCCCCTACGCCTTCAGGAAGGCAAATCGCTTCCGCTCTATCCTGTGACCAGATGCTAGCCTTTGCCTCCGGCGACTCTGCCGCTCTTGCCTCGCTGCAGCCAGTCCTCATGACCCATCCAGACATGTTTGGATCATTTCCTAGACTAGGTATCTGTCCTTGTGGTTTCTCTTTTGATTGTGCACAGAGGGGGTGGAGAGAAATAAGCGTTAAGTGTGAATATCCAAGTTGTGTATATCCTATTCCTAAAGTCCAGTCTCCGTTAGATATTTTTTTGAGGAAGACTGTTTCTGTAGGTAACGTGTTAAAAATGAAGGTGAATAGTCTGTGGAAAGTGAAAGTCAGGTTTGCCAAATGGAAAGCACTTCGAATTTCTGAACATTTTCTTTTCTTCTGTTCAAACAGTTTTTATGAGATATAGCTCATTGGATTTCTGCTACGATTGTTTAAAGATCTATAACAAATATCACCTGCAACATCTAAGTCCTCTTAGCATAAGCAGCAAACAACCATAAAAGTTTTCCAGCGTGCATTTGGCTGAATGCTCTCATTGGCAATGTGATGACCACCAATATGTCACCTGTTATGACACACTTTTCTAAAGACTTCAAATACAAAACTTCAGTTACAGTTACTATTTAACATGTTAGGCCTCAGGATAATTTGCAGATATAAAAATGGAGGTCAGATGACATAGGAGTGTGCACTTTTTTTTGTGAGGGTGAGAAGGTTAAGAGAGAAGGCAAGTAAAACCTTTACGACCATTTAATTTTATTTAGAAATATTCAGAATCAACATTCATTTATTTTCATACACTTTGTATTTTGGGCATGTTTTCCTAAATATTTCTTTTTTTATTTCTGCCAGATTGCAATTGCAGATGCATATGTAAATTTGAGAATCATACGCAACCATCATGGCTTTGAAGATGTGTCAAATAATAAGTGTCCCATTATAGTGCCATACTCTCCTGTGGCCTATGGCAGTGTACACCTTCACACACATCCCTCATTTGTTTGTAAGAGCTATTGACATTCAGTGTTGAAGGGGTAGTTAACTCAATCTACTTGTGTAAAAACATTGTTAAAAATAACAATTATTTACTTTGTCTTTTTATATTTTAAGAACATTATTTTTAATAATTGGAAAGTCAAATGTTTATATTGTACTCTATGTTAGTAACTAGAGCTACTAATAGAGATGTATACTTTGAGAGTCAAGTTTATTAGAATTATCTAAAAGTTTTTTCCATGCTGTAGTTTCCCTCAGACAACATTTATTTGTTCAGTAAGTGCCTGTGAGACACTAGAAACCACCTTAGGCTCTTGAGGATACTAACATAAATATAATATATATCCGAACCTGAAAATAACACAAGTGCCATTCTACCAAAATCTGTCAGATGTTAAAGTATGACCTTTCAGATATTCTTGTTAAATTAAGGACATAGAAGAGTTACTTGTTGACCTCTTCCAGTAATTTTTGTTTATCTATTTTGATTACTTTCCCATCGTTTTAAAACACATTTTATCTGAAATGTTTACCAAATATATATAATTCATGGCTATTTTTTATTAATTAACTTAATGTCAGTGAATGGGCATTACTCAGTTTACCCATCTGTCATGTAGGATACTCATCATTGGGTAATGTTTACCCATCATTAAAGATAGTTTACTAAAACTCTTAATTTGAATTTCTATTAATACAGTAAAAACACAGGCTATGCTTAAGATTACAGTTGGATAAAATAATACCTACAGGGTAGGTTGGATAAAATTTAGAGGAGTTCTTCAAAAGAAAATTAAAGAGAAAGTTTGCTCTGATTGTTTCATTAGACATAAATGGTTGCTTATAAAGTGCTGTTACAACCTAAGTCACAGTGTTTAGAAATTATGCCTTATTATATCCTGGAATAACTTTCAAATACTAAAGTGATCACACTAATTGTTAATAAAACATCAAACTTAAAAATGTTATTCTTATGAATACTTTGGGCATATTTTATTAATTTGTAGTTTTATAGATAACACGAATCAAAGTATAGATTACCAATTTTGAAACATTGGCATTACAGAATTATATTATGTATATAATATAGAAAAATTAATGTGAAGTATAAATTAGATTTCTAATATATATTATGAATATCAGTAATATGGTTAGCAGTTAATCTCAAGTAAATGATGTTCATTTTCTTAGTAACTTTTCATCTTAAGAGCTAATGGAATTCATGTTTTATTTTTAAAATTTGATATTTTATGAATGCTAAAATTTTATTTTTATACTACTTGCCTTCTGATTAAAGATATTAACAAAGTAAAAATTTTAGTGCTTTTTATCCATTTTGACCAAATTATATAAAACTCTTTATGGTTAAAACGAATGGATTCACCTTCCCGCCTTCTAGTTTTTCACACTTAGAATGGGTAAAATAATGATAATGACAAAAAAAATGAACTAGTTCATTTTTAACATGGTGCTTAACATGTAGCTAAGAGTAACTTCACTATAGGAAGCAATCTTTTCTTTTGTCTTTTAACTGGCTGTGAAACTGTGCACTATAAAGAGAAAATAAATCAATTTGACTCTCTCTTCCTATTACCCAACCTCCTTGAATTGATTAGAAGGTAGAGTTGCTTCCTGGATCACTCATCTGTTCAGTAAGTGAAAACATGATTTGTATTCATATTTCTCTTATTCTTAAAAATTCGCCCTTTATTTAAGACAACAGTATTTAGTAGGTGTTGGTGATTTTTATTTAAAAATATCAAATTTTGTCTTCTCGATGTTCATAAACATTTAAACCTGTACTGACACTTAGGTGAATATAAAACAAAATCTTGTTTCATATGTAAATAACCATGTTTATCAATTATGGCAGTTAGTAGCCACCAGGAGTTTATTTATTCAAAGACCAGTTTAGCAAATAGTAGTGTGCAGCCTGAAAGAGTTGATGCAAATCTCAGGGTGTGGCTCACTTTCCAAAAATCATCAATCAGATACTAAAGTAATTCATTAAATCAAAATATGGCTTGGATGCAAGAATCTAGTGAGTTCAGTTTACTACCAAGATTGTGTGAATTTATTTCCTCTGCTCCCTTTTCCCAGGGAGTTCAGTGACAAGTGAAACAAAACAGTAGTCTGACTTGTTAGTTTTATTGAATTTACTATTTAGGCCAAAGTAAGTGTAAAATTCAATTAAGTTGTATGTAGATATAGGTGAACATACCTGAGCAGAAATATACTTACTTAATAAAATCTGTAGCCTAAAATTAGTTGAACTATTGTAAGTATTGTTCACAAATTATAAAACTGAATATTTAATGGTAATAGAAAGAAAGGAATTGAAATTTTTTTAGAAAGTTCAAAACTGACCTTTCCTGAATATATTAAAAACTTTGTTAAATAAGGAAAACTGGATGATTTTAAAAATAATAATTCTAAAAGAATTTAACTTAGATTTAGATAAAATTCATTTTCAAGGATAAACTATTCATAGTTGTAAAGGTACAGGAGATTGTAATCATATGCCTTCCTGTAACCATAAATATAAAAGTAACCTGGGATGTAATTTTATCATACATTTATAAATTGAAATGTCATTGTGTAATTAGTTGTTATGATTAGTATTTGAAGTGGAAAGATAAAATGTCTTTAATATGCATTGATCATCTAAGTGTTGTTTGCCCTGGGTTTGGGATATGACTTTATCTGAAGACATTTTCTTGCAAAATAATTATGCAGTGTTATTTAAAGATCCCTTCTTCAAACTGAAAGGAACATGAATAAAACATTTGGATTTTCCTAAGAGGAAAAAATATATATTTAATGGTATAAGACAAAATTAATCATTAAATCACACCTTTTTACTGTTTATAGATTTTAAACTTTTAAATAAAGAACTTGTGTTACTTTATGTTAAAAAGTTAAATATTAAGAAAATATTAGAGTAGAATTCTTTGTTTCTTCACTCATCATTACAAGTGTAAACTACTTAACTACCAAAGGCATCATAGATTTCTTCTGTTTCCTTCTACCAATCCTCTTTCCCTATCTCGTGGGCATCATATCTCAATCATACTCTTTCTCTCTTCACATATATGAGTACTTATAACTACATGGTCCATCTGTCCCAAATGGGGAAAGAATAGATCCTATTTTACACTTCTACATCAACAAACCTCTACAGTAATAGAAGTTTTTTCACTGTGTTCTTGATTCAGCATTTCTTGAGAGTATAAATATGGTGGAAATCAATACATATAGTTAAGTAATCAAAATGGGTTTACTTTGTCCAGTGTACATTGTCAATCATATAAGCAAACTAAATTTATACACCTACAGTATTTTTAATAAAAATTGTATTATTTAAAGTGTGCAGCATATGTACTACATCAGCATTCCCACCAACTTGCAATTTAATTAAACTGACATTATTTCTTTAAAAATGGGAATTATATGACTTCTGCTTTTGCCTAATTTTATTAAGTATTGTTTTCTGGAATTCAATATTTGCATGATGGAGAAAAAGAGATAAGCGAGGCAAACATTGTCTATGCCCACATGGTATCTATTTCTAGTAAGGGGGCTTGACCAAAAAACATTAGGTAAAATAAAATGATAAAAGCTCTTAGGTATTTTATGGAGGAAACAATAAAGGCATCAAGATAGAGAATAACAGGAGAGAACTGCTATTTTAAGTGTGATGGCTGGAAAGACCTATCTGGGGAGGTGACATTTAAGTTACATTCTCAGGGAACAAAAAGCTAATTGTACAGAATGGGAAGAAGTGCATTCCAGGTAGAGGGAACTGCCTGAGCAATGACCTTGAAGGGAAGTGAGCTTGATATATTTGAAGAACTGAATTCAGTGTTACTGGAGCTTACTGAACATGGGAGAGTAGTAGGTCAGTTGTGAAAGATAGTCAGGAATTGTATCCATGGAGAAGAAAATAAGCCATGGTATGGATTTGTATTTTAATATTTAAGTAAAATGTGACGCTTCTGAAAGATTTTAACCAATTTTCATTTTAAGAGCATTATGGCTGGTGAGCAAAGACATTAGAAGATGGCAAAGGGTAGAATTAGGAGTCTGTTGAGGTTGCCCAGGAGAGAGGTTATGGTGGATTGGCCTAGAGTAGTAGAGATATAGAGAAGATGGACTTGAGATATATTTTGGAGGTGTACTTTATGGAACCATCTTATCTCTACAGGGAAATAAATGTAGGTATTCAACATTTAAGTTATTTTCCCAAGGGGCCCTAATAAAATTTCCATTACTCCTCATGAAAATGACTTTACTATATAATTATTGGTAATAGATAGGGCATAGGAGGGATGGTGTGAGTTGTTCATTTTTCACTTTATTCAGCTGAGACTATGATTTAAAATACAATAGAATCTTCATAGTACAGTTTTGATATTTCAAACCCTTGTACATAATATATATTTATTAGATGAAAAAATGCAATTCATTAATGCATTTGTAACTTGATAACTTTCCATGTATAGTTAGATTTCTTTCAGAGTTGGTAATGGCACAAACAGGTCGGGACAACTTCACAAAGCAATATAGTAACCCAGTAAATTCTAGTTTTTAGCTAAAAAGAGCAGTATTTGGAAGTTTGGCTCATGTGCCAGTTTAATTCATTTCTGTTATGGTCATATTACTGTTACTGAAAACAAAAGAAATCTAGGTGATACTACATATAAAATAAGTATGTTTTCAGACATTTCCTATTAGTCTTCTTTTTTTTTCTCAGAATTTGTTTAAATGAAAAGAAACATCTAAGAGACCCAGAAAATGAGATTTTGGGATAGATGATAATTTTGGTAACAAGGACAAGGGAAGAAACCATTAGGTTTTCCATGAAATAACAGTGAATTGCATGTAATTTAAAAAATTTCCCCAATCAGTTAAATTATTCATTACTTAGAGTTGCCTTTAATGGTACGATATGAATGAATATGTAGAAGCATACAGTCTGGACTTAAACAACAGTCATATATACTTAGTGTATAATTAGAAAATTCACACTTTGGAGATGCTTTATTTAAACATTTCTAAATATTCTTAAATATATATTTAAACAGTAAATCTTACAGTTTAGTACTTAGAATGTTCTGGAAAATACTACTTTATAGTTATTCTCTTTGATAAATATTATGTCTTCTTATGGGATATACAATTTTAGTTTTCAATAATATTCTGAAACTAATGAAACCATTCATTCTTTTAACAGATATTTATTGAAGGCCTATTTAATAGGAAGTGTCCCAGCTATATGTTAAAAGAGAACTTTCCCTCCCAGAATATAAGATACAGTGAAGAGTTTCCAGTCTTCTTCCAGATCTGACAAGAAAACTTTGTTGTTGTTTTTTAAATTAGTTTTAAAATCAATGAGAAAACTTTAAAAACACATTCATTAAATATGATAGTATATAACAGTACTGGTGATCAACTCATAATAGAAAGTATGTGACATGTATTAGAAAGTAATATCTACTATTTCATTATATTTTATCTCAGAGTTAAAATAAGTCCCTCAAAAATCACACGTTAAGCATCTCCCTTGTGTTCTTAGGCTAGGTTCTTAGATTACGATGATCATCATACATAAGCTGTTCTTTAGAAACTCAGCCTGCTCTGTTGATGTTACGTGCCTTTGAGTGACTGATGTTAACTCTCTAATTACTTGATTTTTAAAAGATGAACACTTTTATAGTAAATTAGATTATGCGGGAAGGAAATAAATAAACACTGTCAACCATTATATGTGTTTTATTTGTAAAACTGAGTTTTCTATATTAGTTTTTTATATATGTGGGTATACATTCTATTTAATTACATGAACAGAAAACATAAATATGTATTTTAAAAACATTCATGTATAGAAAACAAGTATTTCACATATGAATGGCATTCCATGGACTGATATGTAGAGTTTTTGTTTAAAGAATGTTAGACTGGCTTATTCTGATATGTTTATTTAAGGTATGTTAATTATTAAAAACAATAATTCATATTAAAGGTATAAGTTTCCAGTATCAAATATTAGTAAACATACCTCTTTTTTAAAAAGATTTTATTTATTTATTTTTTTTAAGAAAGGGGAAGGGAGAGAGAAAGAGAGGGAGAGAAACGTCAATGTGTGGTTGCCTCTCACATGCCCCCTACTGGGGACCTGGCCTGCAACCCAGGCATGTGCCCTAGACTGGGAATCGAACCTCAATCCACTGAGCTATGCCAGCCAGGATATAAACATACCTCTTGACTGAGCTTCAAAGTGAGAATTGTGATGAAAGTGTGTATTTTCAGTACATGTCCAGAAAAACACATTCAGCTTCTTTCCTAGGATACTGTTGAGTTCTGTGGCCTGTCTGATGACCGATACTTAGTGGATATGATTGAAAACATGTTTTTCCTCCTATTTCATTTCATAGTTTTAGGAGTAAAAGTCATGCTTAACTTTTTTGGGGTTATTTTTTCTCTTTTTATTAAATTTACTGGGGTGACATTGGTTAATAAGATTATATAGGTTTCAACTGTATATTTCCATGATACATGACCTGTATATTGTGCTGTGTGTCCACCATGCAAAGTCAAATCACTTTCCATCACTATATATTTGACCCCCTTTATCCTTTACTATTCCTTCAACCTCCTTCCCACTGGTAACAGACATATTACTATCCATCTATGAGTTTTTATTTGTTTTTCTTCTTTGTTCATTTGCTTTCAGTTTTATATCCCACATAGTGAAATTGTGGTTAACTTTTTTGCCTGGCTTATTTTGCTTTGCATGATATTCTCAAGGTCTATCCATATGTTTGCAAATGGTAGTATTTCATAGTTTCTTGTGGTTGTAATATTCCATTGTATGTATGTATCACGTCTTTATCCAATCATCTTCCAAAGGACACTGGTTGTTTCCATGTCTTGGCCACCATGAATAATTCTTCATTGAACATAGGGATGTATATGTCCTTGAAAATAAATGTTTTCAATTTTTTCAGGTAGGTAACCGAAAGAGGGGATGCTATGTCATATGGTAACTCTATTCTTAATTCTATGAGGAAACTTTATGCTATGTTTTCCATAGTGGCTGTACCAGTTTATATTCCCACGTGCAATGAATGAGGGTTCCTTCTTTTCCACCACCTCTACAACACTTGTTATTACTGTCTATTAATACTGTCTATTAATACTGTCTATTAATGTCTTGTTAATAGACATTCTAATTGGTGGAGATGGTATCTCATTGTAGATTTGATTTGCATTTCCCTAATAGCTAGAGAAGTTGAGCATCTTTTCATATATCTGTTGGCCATTTGTATGTGTTCTTGGGAGATGTGTCTGTTAGGTCCTCTGTTCATATTTTAATTGGGTTGTTTGTTTAATGTTGAGTTGTATGAGTTCTTTATATATTTTGGATGTTAACCCTTTGTTGGAGCTCTTGTTTGCAAATATCTTCTCCCATTTGGTTGGTGGCCTTTTGTTGGCAGTTTCTTTTGCTTTGCAGAAACTTTTTAGTCTGATATAGTCCCATTCATTTATTTTTGCCTTTACTTCCCTTGCTTTGTGGTCAAATTCATAAAATCTTCTCTAAGACTAAGGTCCATAAGTTTAATACCTATGTTTTTTTCTATGTACTTTATTGTTTCAGGTATTATACTTAAGTCTTTGATCCATTTTGAATTATTTTTTATATGAGGACAAACAGCCGTCTAGTTTCATGCTTTTGCATGTGGCTTTCCAATTTTCCCAGCACTATTTATTGAAGAAGCTTTTTTCCTCCATTGAATGTTCTTGGCTCCTTTGTCAAATATTATTGGAGAAAAAAATGTATGTACATGTAATTTTATTTCTGGGCTCTCAGTTCTGTTCCATTGGTCTGTGTGTCTGTTTCCATGCTTACTTTTTGATCATAGGAGATTCAAAATAACATATCCTTAGAAACTTAATGTTTAGGAGGTAGAAATAGCTAATTAATTATTTTGCCTTTGTAATGTAAAGTATCTTTGTACATACCTAGAACTAATAAAAAGTAATCACTGATATAAATATTTAATTTATTTAATTAATTTACTAATAACAGTAGAGAATGATTCTTTCAGGTTGACTATAGTATATTATGATACTTACATTTTGTGATACATGAGCATTGCAGAGAAAAACATGGTGTTATAGATAGTACGATATCTAAAATAAAGCACTTACTATCTTAAAAAGTCAATGTATGGAAATTTTCCTACCTATGGTTATTATAATAGGCATATTTAAAGCAAGTTAATAGAGAGTAATATTTTGTATGCTAGGAAATAAAAAGGCATTATATTAGTATGTATTATAATTAAGAATTGTCTACAATTAATTGAAATGATTGTCCCCAACTTTGAGTTGAATTACAGCTTAAAATCACTTTAATTTTTACCTTTAAAGACAAAAATGTGCCCTGGCCGGCATAGCTCAGTGGATTGAGCACAGGCCTGCGAACCAAACAATCACGGTTCGATTCCCAGTCAGGGCACATGCTTGGGTTGCAGGCCAGTTCCCAGTGGG
Source organism: Carollia perspicillata (assembly GCA_004027735.1). Classification (NCBI taxonomy): domain Eukaryota; kingdom Metazoa; phylum Chordata; class Mammalia; order Chiroptera; family Phyllostomidae; genus Carollia; species Carollia perspicillata. The sequence continues at coordinate 19,524 of PVKM010003051.1, forward strand.
GGACACACAGGAGGCAACCATACATTGATATTTCTCTCCTTCTCTCCTTCCCTTCCCCTCTAAAGATAAATAAATAAAATCTTTAAAAAAAGACAAAAATGTTTTCCTGTGCTTCTATATTTTAATATTGCTAAAGATAATAAAAATGAAGTATTTAATTAATGAATTAAACTACATAAAGGCCAATAAATAAGTTATTCTAAAACTTAGTATCTCAGTACTCTGAATTTATTTTAAGTATAAAGAAATATCTATAAAGGCATCAAAATGAAAGAAAAATAAGGATAGGTAAAAAGCTGAATTCTCATACTATTTTAAAAATGAATCTGTCTGGTTCATGAGTCTTTCTTGTTATATATATATATCTAACAGTACTATTTGTCAGATCCCTTAAATCTCTGCAGGTACAGAAATGTCCACTGATGACAAATCTTAGCTCAAACTTTTTTAAAAAGAAAACATTTAAAATTTCCTTCCACTCTTTCTCCCCCCTGGATTTAGAGCATACTCAGATAATAGTTATCTTGTGAATACAAGTGAAAATAATTAGTAGTTGTTATTAAGTATGATGGGAAATAGCTGATCAAACTAGCAGAGAGCATTGAACAAAATCATAAGAGTTCTGTCAATTTCTAAAATTAAAATCTGTAATTTAATCCAGTTGTTAACAGTTAGTATAATACCTGAACAAAACAAACAAACGAACAAAAAACAGAGTGTAATAGGAGAATTTTACAATACTAGAATATTTGATGAGGAAAGTTCACAGTTACCTTGGCTGTTTTATATGCTCAATTTAATGAGAGAGCAATCAGAAAGAGATCTCAAATTTAATCACAAAAGGAAACACAAAATTTCAGTAGTGTATATTATTTGTATAGCATATTGCCTAGCATAGTTTAAAGTAAAAATTAAGATGCTCTAATTTTATTGTTACATCCATGACGCTGTGTTAGGATAAAAACGTACCTGTAGTATAATAACTTACTATCTTAAAGTGTTATAGTATAATGACTTCATTTGATAGATTAGAAAAACTATAGATCACCTAGGTTACTAAAATAACAATTTGGTAGTTTGCTTAATAAAAATACATGTATAAATGCCTTTATAATATTCACTATTTTATGGCCAGAAATCTATATATCTATGAATGTATGAATTGTGTTTTAGATTATTCAAGAGCCCTTTTACTCAGTAAAGCAGAATTAAACTTAAGAATTAATTTTAAAGGTTAGTATTTTAGGATTTAATATGCTTTTTAAAGCTAAGTGACATTTTTTAACTAAAAATGTTACTGAATGTTGAAATCTAATTAAATTTGTTAGCCTCTTTCTGTTATAAAGTTCTCATACTTCTTTTTGTTGCAATATAGCTGTAGTGACCTTTGGTTTTTTGTTTTTCATTTTTATTTTTATCATCTAGATATAAACACTTTGGTTTTTAATTTATATGATTTATTCATATACAATTTCCTAGCATTCTCAAGCTACATAAATAGTAAATGTATACTTACCCAATTTTTAAATGAAATCTATTTATATCTGCTGTATTTTTTCACTGTGCTTGGCACAGGAAATAAAAACACAGACCACTGTCTGGAATTTCTGAGAACCTTATTTTTAACTAATGAGACTATTTATATGTTAATAATTAAACATGAATTTACATATCAAAACAATATAGATTTAGCTATTTCATAGATAAGTTTACATTTATGAACTATTGCTTATAGAGATGAAAAGATAAAGGTACTATTCTCAAGGATCTGTGAATTAATATATGGAGACACTGAGAATAAATATTCCTTCTATGTATTGGCCATGAGTTTGTGTGACTGCCGGAAATGAAATAAGATCTGCCCACCCACTCCACCCCACTCCCAACCTTAGGACAATGTTATGAAATACAGAAGAGATATACAGGACAGTTAAACACTACCACTATAGCAAAGGTAAAATTAAGAGAAATAATACACAATTTTACAAACAAATAAGAAGCATGAGTGACTCATGGGAAATGAAAATTAATCTCACATTTGTCAAGGTATATCATCATTAATATATAAAAATAATAAGGTAATTAAAATGAATGACACCTGCAGAGACCTCAATTTTTAAATTACTTTAAATTAGTTATTCTGCATTGAAAGATTGAAACCTATTCTGCATATAAATAAAAAATAACTATCCAAGTGAATAATGTATTAGATTGAACATAAAACTTGTAAGGAAGGGGTAGGACTTGGCTTTTTCATTAAAACCTTTTTCATATCCTTTTTTTAAATTTTATTTTTTATTGAATTTATCGGAGTGACATTGGTAAATAAAATTATATAGTTTTAAGATGTGTGATTCTTTAACACAATATCTGTATATTGTATTGTGTGTTCACCACCCAAAGTCATGTGTGTTTCCATCACCATTTATCCCCCTCCTTCACCCTCACTTTTATCATATTGATCAAGAAATATTACATTTAATGACAGTGGCTTCTTTTAAAACTATAATAACTCAAAATCTAAATTTTAATGGATGATATGTTTCATCTGCTGATTTTTACTTTTAGATAAAATTGGCAATACCTATACATTTACATTTACCTATACATTTACATTATAAATTAGAGTTTAAAAATATTTTCATAGGTTCCTTGTCATCTTCTAACATGTTACTTCTGGTTTATTTTTATTCTCTTTTTTCTAAATCTATTAAATGTTTGTTTTTAGCAGTGTTTCATAAGTAGAAATTGCTGATATTCTCTAATATTTAACTGGGAAAATTAGGTACAATGCTATTTGATAGATCCTGTATTATATGTTTGAGAAATAAGCTTGTAGAAGTACATAGAGATAGAAATTACTGGCATAACTTGGTATTTTTAAACAGAAAAAAATCAATAGCCGATTATCGATGATTAGCTGTTGACATTTAAATTTGTGCATTTAGAATGTTAAAAAGCACTGAGCAATATCAATTTAGTTTCTAAATTACAATAATATTCTTATTTTCAAATCACCATTTTATAGCCTTCATCCTTCCTCCAATATAAAAATGTATTTTAAAAAATAATTGAAATAATTACAGATATTTTGATAAATTAGACTTTAATAATTGATTAAATGAAAAAATTATAGATCTACCAATAAACTAATGGATTGCTCATCTCTTTGCCCACATCTAGATTTGTTGTTGTTATTATTATCATTATTATAATACCCTAATGTAGGCCATATTTCTAATTTATGAAAATAGGTATCTTAATAAAATATATTATGAATGTATTAATATAGTTGTCCTTCAATCATTATATAATATCTAGAATATGGTTGTTTATTGCTATGTCATTAAAGCTATTTTAATCCTATGCCAGACTGTATATCGTAAGTCTTTCAAGTATTTTCTTCCACAACAGTTGATTATCAAGGCTATCAGAAAGTGACTTGTTGCCACACCTCACTAGATTGATTTTCCATACACCCCTTCACAGACACACAGTACTTATTATGATATGGATCCTATTCCCCAAATGCACCACTAGCTTGGTTGGAAGTTCTTATTCTGATGTGGCACCAGATCTAGGAAGCTTATATGGTACCTGTAACACTAAGGGATAAAACCATTAACTTTCTCTCTAACATATTTGTCATATATATTTATTGTCCAACTCCAGGATTATCTAATTTCATGCACTTTCTTTCAGCTTCTGATTTTAAAGCTTGCCATTAATTCTATTACAGTACAAAAGAAGGGCATATTTTATGTGAATTGGGTATTTTTAATTTATATCCTTTAGTATTAAATTGGAATAATTATGATTTTTGCTTTTCTTATAACTAAGTTTTTTATATAGTCCTTTATATACACATGTCATGTTAATCCCAAGTATTTTCCCTAAGTTGTCTTTTGCATGTTTATTACAGTTTGGATATCATGATTGACTTAACTGTCCGAATTTTCCCACTCATCATTTTTCCCCATCTTGAGATTTACTTCTGAAGTCTCATGCTCATGCACACATTGACCAATAGACTGTCGGAAAGTAAAAGTTCCCTAGTCACTCTAACACTCCTCTACTGATGATAAACGCCCTGCTATAAGGTCAGTTGTAGAATTACAGTGAATAGAACTATAGAACTCCTTTTGAAGTTGGGTTTCTTAGCTTCAAATTAAGATTTCTATCATCCAAATTACTTACTTAATTGAGGAACTGCACATAAGACACCACTCTTGGAGGAGGGTGAATGGGCAAGCGAAACCGTCTGGCTTTATTTTTCACACACTTTTGTATAGTTTGATTACATAAGTCAATTATACAACCTACTTTGCTTATTTACTTTTATTTCCAGATATGTGTGGTTATATGATTTCTTTTCATGATTACTATGGCTACTGTACCCAACCTATGCCCCGTAGCCCTGGAGCCTGTGGTCTTCCACAGCATCAACAGTAGCTAGGTTACCACATTTAATGTTTATGTGAACATTGCTAATACATACCTAGTTATAGGGTGGCTAATACATACCTAGTTATAGGTGGAAGAGAGGGGAACGTTTACTATTTGGAAAGAAACTCACAAAAAAGCAGGCACTTGTGGCTTTAGTGCAGGGATGATTTTATCTTGAATCCTCATACACATATATAGTCTTATTATATTGTCTAACTCTAGACAACTTCTCAGGTGGAAAGCTAGAAAGTAGTTGAAAGGGGTTAAGAACTTGATTAAGAAGTAGGCTGAATCTCTAGCTGAGAGCAAGAAAGATTGCTTCCCCAGCTATCATTTCTCAACACTTAATATTTTTGAAGGAGTTTACAGTTTTATGGAATAATGTCTATTGATGTTTTTCTTGGGTTATTTTCTTTTTTATGTTTAAGAATCTTTGTGCATCCAATTTAACTGTATTTTCTAGAAATGTTAGGCTTCAGATTAATATATCATGCTTCAGAGGATGCTATGACAACAAATATTTCTTTTGAAGATGTAAAATATTCTAGAAAGCAATTAAGCAGAATGTTGAAAAATACTCATACACTTGAATCCATTAATTCTGCTTTCACAAATTTAAATTCTAGGAAAATGAATAAAGACAGGCCAAGATTTATATACAGAGATTTTCATCTCAGCTTTCTTTTTAAAACTGAAGAACTGAAATCAAAGCAAATGCCCCAAATAGAAAATCTTCTTAGAAAAATAACTTCCTTTATTTGAAAAAGTTTCTTGAATGAGGGCATGCATGTGGCATCAACAAGAGTCCCAAATCCCTCTGTTACCAGAGAGAAGAACTTGTTTTGCTGCTAAGAAAGAACATGAGAGAGATGATAGGAGAACAAGGAAAGGAGGCTTGCAAGAGAAAAAGTCTGATGGAGGTTTTGGGATCCACGTGAACAGTTTGAAAATGATGGTGATAATTGTTCTATTTTGAGTAGCTTATATAACTGAGATGCTAACCTCTGCCCCACTGACAACTGTAACCTCTAAAACTTATCAAGGTCTGCTATACTCCAAGAGAATAAGAACATAGAAAACAGTAGTAAAAATTCCCCGAGGAAAGAAGACCAGTTAGATCACCCACTCCCCCAACAGAAAAATTCCCAAAGGTATAAGTATAGCTCTTAAGTAAGTAGGGTTCTACATAGACTTCTCTCTGTGTTATAAGGCGTTTAAACAGCAGCTGGGTCAGGAATTCTTAAGATGAGTTCCTAATCTTCAGAGGAGGTAATATGGATCTACCCAATATGATAATATTCTCACACAAAATTTCCAGAGTAAAGAATTAAAAAGAAAAAGAAACATAGTCACCTATACGTGTGTGGTCTTTCTCTTATCAGGAAATACAGGTCAAATGTACAAGTGGATTTTAGGGATGCAAAAGGGAAAGTGATAATTTTAACACTGTGGAATCCTGTTACATATGCTTTAAACACATTTGCATCACCTTCATTTACATGAATGCATAGAATAGCTTGGCCAGCTTTGCTTCTGAAAATGAGCCCAGAAAATCAGGAGTTTCGCCATAGTTTCTAGCCAAAGTGAAAATGGGGGAGTATTTTAGCAAAGTGAAGGAATAGGGCTCTGTCTACCTTTGTCTACTTTGTCATAGATAATAAACACTGTCTCATACCCCAGTACCTTTATAGCTCTGTCAAGCTGAACTTTCCAGAACATTTTGCAGAGACATCCCCCAGTCTTTGACTCTCTTTGTGCCTGATATCCATCCAAAGGCTGACTTCACCTTCTCCCACATTTTCAGCCACCAGAGGATTAATTTTGATAACATGCTATTACTAGCACAGGAACAAGGTGTAATATACATTTGAATGACATTTTAAGACTTGGAGAAATTTTAAAAAATAATGACTCTACAAACTGGTTGGAGTTGCAGGGGTCCAGAAATAGACTCTGTGTCATGTCATAAGCAAAGCTTCAGACTCAGATTTTATTTATTGGCTGAGTTTTGGAGGTTGGAAGCTATCCCAGCTCAACTCTGTAATGATTGTAAAAGAAAGCACACTGGGGCATGCAGGCCACTTTATTTTAGGTTAATGTGTGCAATCTGTTTATCAAGAATACTTTTGCTTAAAAGTTTTAAAAGTTCCTCTCTTTAAATTATATTGGAGGGAGGAATGGGACCCTTGCTTTCACTTTAGGCAAACTTATAAAGGAGAAATTAAGCCCACATAATATAGAAAGAAAGGAATACAATCGAATACAATAATTTTATTTTAGTCCAGGCAGTTTATTTCCTGTCAGTAATCTGCTCCCAAGCTCTGTATGATGCTGCATTCCCAATAAAATTATACTAGAAATAGCTGAATTAGGAGTTTGTGTTCTTTAGAAGTACTCAGAGGAAAAGAGGTGTTGTCATTTGCTTGCTCTCCTGTCTTGGAAACTACTGATAATTTTTAATCATTCTGGTATTTAACAACTAATGTGCATTTCTTCTTAAAACTGAGTATATGGAACTACATAGTAGTATAAGAGCTATCTTCCAATTTCTACTATCTACTTCTTGTTCCTCTTTTCAACATTCCAATTTAATGATTAAAGTTATGTATTAAATACTTATGACTGCAATGCATAGGAAATAGAATATATTTGAAGTTTTGTAAAGCTTGCATTATTTAATTTTATTCAAATTTTTTAAAAAATACCTTACTTAGCTATTACTATAGCTCTTAATACCTTCTAACAATATTTCCCCTCTGACTTTATACAACTACATGTCTATACACACACAGAGACAAACACAGAATCTGAATCACTATGCTGTTTGCCCTATAAACTCACAAGTTGCACTAGTGTACAGTGGTTCACATAACTCCAAGTATCTCACTTCAGTACTATAATTAAAAGAACTATAAATGCCAGACATGTATACACTTTTATTTTTCTACTGTATTTCTGGTCAACTGTTTGAACATGGAGTTATTAGGAAAATCAGTTCTAATTTAAGTTAAAAATAAGTAGATAGCATCTTTGTGCTTAAAAAGGAAAAGCTTGAACATGTTTTACATTCAACAGTCTCTCGCATTAATGTTCATATAAACATGTATCTCCAGTTAATGGAGGATTTGACATACTGGGAAAAAATGCTTTTCATGTTTATATATGAATTTAATTCTATTGTTTTATCTTTTTATGTCATCTCTCTAAAGCAAGTATGAAGCATAAATTACTGCCTTTATTTTACTAATGGAATTTATAGAGACATTAAGTTACTTGACACAGCCCATAGACAAATTATAACCACAATGGAAAAATAAGGCAGGTCTAAACCTTGTTAGATCAGTGTATTTTTTAAAAGGGAAAGATAAATTTATATATCTCCTAGACTACTAAAAATGCAAAGATATTTAATATCTTAAATTTTAAAAACACAACCTATTTTCTTATAAAGATTTATAAAGAAGAATTTGTTTTCTGGACTGTACAACTATACTTTATTAGAAGTCAATACTCATGACTTCAAGTAATACTGATATTTTTACTCTCATATTATTTTTATATATAATTTTTGAGGCTATAAATCTCTTTATTTTCTGCTTTTGCTACTCTGTTTATCTTCTGTTTGTTGGCTGTTTTTTCCTGATATGTTAAAACTGTACTAGGCACTGTACAAGCAGTCTGGATTAATAAGCAATAATGACAATTTAAGTATTTAATGAGAAGTTATACAGTTTGAGTCATCAGGCCCTGACCCTTCTTCATGTGGGCTACTTTTTATGTTCCCTCAATTTCAATCTAGCATAGCAATGATCAAGTCTTGGTGTCTGTAACAATTTCTGTAGATTTTGTTTAAATAAGAATTTGTTAGTCCCACTCCCATTGAGTTCGATATAGTGTGTTTAAGAACTGTTATAGTGTTTGGAACTGTTCACTTTATTTTGTGTATGTGTATCTATGAGGGTTTTTTTCCCCTTAATGCCTTCACCTTTTTCACCTATTCCTCTAATCCTCCTCCCTTCATCCATCTGTTTTCTATATCAATGAGTTCACATATAAGTGAAATCATATGGTATTTGTCTTTCTTTGACTGGCTTATTTCAGTAATCATAATACTCTCCAGGTCTACCCATGTTGTTGCAAAAAAGTAAAATTTCCTTCTTTTTTTACAGTCAAGTAGTATTCCACTGTGTAAATGTATGACAGGTTTTTCTAACCACCCATCTACTGATGGACACTTGGGCTGCTTCCACATCTTGGCTATTGCAAATAACACTGCAATGAATATAGGAGTGCATATAGTCTTTCAAGTAAGTGTTTTATGTTTCTTCGGATATATTCCTTAGAACTGTTCACTTTAAAGAAGCACTCTACATAATTTAGATGGAGATAGTTTGAGAAGACTTGACTTAAGAGATTCCCCATCTGTAGCCATTCTATTTCTTTCTTTATAAGCAGTAGTAATTAAAACTAGCTAAAATCAGCAGGAAATAAATTTCTAAGAGATGGGAATCTGGGCAACACTTGGGATGTAGACACCAGGAATTAATCATCAGTGTAATCAAGCTGAATTTATTTCAACCCTTTTCCTCCTATAATTGTATTCCTCAGCTAAAAAAATCTCATTGCTGCAAGAATGAGTCTGATTAGCCTAGATTTGGTCTATGATGCCCCAGCATCATAGAAAGATTAGACAGCCTCTATCGACAACTTTACTATATCTTGTCACTGTGTGGGGCATGCAATTCCTTAAAAATGCTGTCACTGAAACTGGTAATGGGTGACCAAAAGCCAGCATGTCTAATTATTGATCATGTAATATAGTCATCTAAATAATTTATTTTAGAATGTTAACCCTTACCCCCAAAGGGATTTAGGCATCATTTTGCTACCATCCTCAGTAGAGTGTTAGCAATTTACTAGGCATATTATAATAATATCATGAAACCAACATCCCAAAAATGATAGCATATATTTTCTTTTAGCCAAACATAATTTGAAACATTTCTTGTTACGATTAAACTCTTATCTTGCACGATAGAAGACAAGGAAAGGTATAAGTGCCACAAACTTCTAATCTCTTTACAAGAAATTTGACTCTTAGCAAGTGGCTTATTCTGTGTCCAGAATTTCAGCGCATTCAAAACATTGTACAATATTCTGATTAGTCCCATTTGTCTGGTTAACATGAGAAAATTTGTAACCCAAAATATTGTGTTCAATATTGATTTAACTTCCATATACAATTATTATGCTTTTAAAAGTGAAGTGATTTCTAAGCTAAACAACAAAATTGATGTGCTTCAACGCCTTATACATTTAAAATGTCCAGTAACTAACATTTTAAGGACTTGGATTTTAAGATTACCGATGTTTCATCTTAAAACAATTACCTTTTTAGGTTTCATTTTCCAGAAGTAGCTGCCCAAATGCAATGGCAAAAACTCTTTAGTTTTTGAGTGCTTTACATTTTTCTGGGCACCATCCTAGGTACTTCAGTGTTGTGTTCAACTATGTAATTCTCACAACAACTTCTAAAGTAAATATTACCATTATCATCTTTATTTTATGGGTGAAGGGAATTGGAACGTGAAATTGGTTAAGTAACTTAACGACACTAATATTCCGGTACGGTGTTAAAGGGTATTAGTTACAGAGTCTTATGGGTTCAATTGTGTCCTCCTGAATTTCACATGTTAAAGTCCATTTAATGCTCAGTACCTCAGAATATGGCCTTTTTTGGGAAAAGGTTCAATGCAGACGTAATTAGTTAAGACGAGGTCATACTGCAGTTGGCTGGGCTAGTAATACAATATGACTGACAGCCTGATAAAAAGAAGAAATTTGAACATAAACATACAGACAGGGACAATGCTATGTGAAAACGAAGCAGATATTAGAGTTATGCACTCACAATACAAGGAACACCACAGATTTCCAACAAACCACCAGATGCTAGGAAACAGGCGTGAAGCAGATTTTCCCTCACAGAAGGAATCAACCCTGCTGACATCTCTCTCTCAGACTTCCAGCCCTTAGAACTATGAGATAATAAATATCTGTTGTTCTGAGCCACCCAGTTGTGATCTTTTGTTATGACAGCCCAAAGAAACTAAAACCTCAAGTAAGGATTTGGATATAGACTTTATGTCTTCAAAGCATTAACACATTATGTTGTCTCCCTAAAGATAAGAGAATTGAATAAATGCATTATCCATTAGAATTTGAAAGATCTAGGCTAAAAAAGCTAGTCTAGACTAGGAGAGCTAATAACTTTTTATTAATGCTGTCACTGAAACTGGTAACAGCATTACAACTTTTTTTCTGAAGCTTCAAGTGCCTTTTTGCAAGGACATTGTATGAGAAAGGAGCCTGAAGTATTACTTCCCTTCATAACTGACAACAACAAAAGAAAGATAGAATAACTATGACTATATATAGTTGGATAAAAACATGATCTGAGAGTTTAACCATAAATTATAAATTTGTATAAATTAAGTTTATTTAAATATCAAAAATGTGTCTTCCTCAATGAATCTGTACAGAAAGAAAAAAGTACTTTGGAAGATCTCTGCTGCTTCTGTTTGAAGACTGTTTTAAAATATCTCAGTTTTCATAAACCATAACTTTTGTGTAAATCTAGATTTTGAATACTAGGGAATTAAATAGGAAAAGTGTAGAATAAAAATAGAATTTTTATTACACAAAGACTATAATGGAGAAATTCTGCATGGCCTTCTGCCCATGGATTTTTCTAATTAGAAGAGGCAGCTGTGGAATAAAGGAAGAATCATGCATAACTTAATTTTTTTTCTGTTCACAATTAAATGCAAAGAAAGACAAAGTGAAAAGGGAGAGTTAGAAGTAAGTAGGACATCATAGAGGGTATATCAGTACCTCAGTTTTGAGATATTTGAAGCAATAATTAAAAGTTCAAAATGTCAGACTTGCTCTGAAGTACCAAAAATAGAGAGGTAAAAGCCCAGCTTCCCAGAACATGTGTTTCCTTTCAGCTCCATCAAGTAGCTAAAGATGAATTAAAGGGATTTTTTTTTGCCTGGGTTCAATAGAGGAAATGGTAGTTTATAAAGCAAGGATAGTTTACTATTCTTAATAGTTTACTATTAAAGTTTCATCAGTAAGGTTCTTGATTTATATCTCCTTATATTTCTTTAAGTTTTACCCTATTGAGAGCTGCATAATCAGCTAGCCCTGGGACTGAATCCCTGTCATATGCTTTATTAAGAATAAGTTTTTGAAGGGAACCAACCATATGGGTAACATTTGCCAATTATACACCATACAAAGGTTTAATCTCCAAAATATATAAAGAACTCATAGGACTCAACACCAGGAAGTCAAACATTCCAATTAAAAAGTGGGCAAAGGACCTGAATAGACACTTCTCCAGGTAAGACATACAGATTGCCCATAGACATATGAAAGAATGCTCAACATCACTAGCTATCAGAGGGATACAAAATAAAACCACAATGAGATATCACCCCATACCTGTCAGAATGGCTATCAATAATAAATTAACAAACAACAGGTGCTGACGAGGACATGGAGAAAAGGAAAACCCACTGTTGGTGGGATGCAGACTGGTGCAGCCACTGTGGAAAATAGTATGAAATTTACTTAAAAAACTAAGAATGGAACTGCCTTTTGACCCAGTGATTCCACTATTGGGAATATATCCTGAGAATCCCAAAATGTCAATTCAAAAGAATGTATCAATCTCTATGTTCATAGCAGCATTATTTACAATAGCCAAGTGCTGGAAAGAGCCTAAGTGCCCATCAGTAAATGAATGGTTCAAAAGACTGTGGTACATTTACACAATGGAATACTATGCAGCAGAAAGAAAGAAGGAATTCCTACCCTTTGTAACAGCATGGATGGAACTGGAGAGCATTATGCTAAGTGAAATAAGCCAGAGGGTGAATGACAAATACCATATGATCTCACCTATAAGTGGAACCTAATCAACAAAACAAGTCATGGAGCAAAATGCAACCAAAGTCATGGAAATAAAGAATGGACTGACAGTGACCAGAGGCGAGGGGTTAGGGGATTAAGGGTGAAAAAAGGGGAAGGGACTGTTTGAGGAACATGCATGAATGACCCATGGATATAGACAATGGGATGGGGAATGACTGTGGGAGTAGGGACTGGGCTGGGCAGAGGAAGGCAAAGGGCTAAACCTGGACAATTGTGATAACAATAAAATATTTAATAAAAAATAAGTTTTTGAGAAAATGGTTTAATATCTTAGCCTGGCTTTAACCATCTATAAAATAGCAAAAATAACACCAATTTAATTCTAAGAATTTACTACCTGCCCCTAAAATAACAACCATAGTAATATAATAACATTAATTGAATTATTCTATTTAAGTAAGTTAGTGCATTGTTTTATTCAGTCCTAATATCTGAACTAGGAAGTAGGTCATATTATTTATTCCAGTTGAACATCTGAAGAAAGTAAGTCATGGAGAGTTTGAGTAGGTTATCTGTAGATTTTGAGATCAAACCTAGGTCTCTACTTTTGATATAGCATAAACAACATTCATTAAATACATGATTAGTGGCATGGTATTAAGGGTAAAAATATTAATAAATAGTTCTTTATAAATTTACTGTCAAATAAGAGATAATCAAGTGGGCGGCAACAGCTGTTGTAGGTGTGGTGATAGAAATATGTAGTTACCAAAGATGTCAAAGGAAGAGATAGTCATATCTACATTCAGGCATTAAGAAAGACTTTTAAAAATATTGTTGTTTAAGTACAGTTGTCTTCATGTTTGCCCCACCCACCCCCACCTCCTACCCTCAATATTACCACCCTTTGGCTTTGTCCATGGGTACCTTATTTCTGACATAACCTGAAGGGAGTGGACAGGGGGATAATGGAGGAAAGAAGGGGAAGGGTCATCAAGAAATACTTTCTATACAAAGCGAAGCTTGAGTTCAGTGTTGAAATATTGTCATTATTCATCAGGTGACTAGTGATTACAAATCATTTTATGCAAAGGTAATAATAAATATGAAGACCACATATGATAGCACTTGGGGAAGGGCGTGAATAGATAAGAAGAGGAAGAGACTGTCAGGAAGAGTGAGGCAGGAATGAAGGAATAAAAATAGAAGGTGAGGATTTGAAGAGCCTTGAATGTCATGCTGAGCAGTTTGTAGCTTACAATGAGAATCCAGAGGTTCTTAACCCTGGCTGCACAGCAAAACCATACTAGGGACTATTGAAAGAAATGTTTATACTTGGGTTCAATACATTTCTACCTTTATAAATACATTGTAAATAATTTTAGAGCATTGTATTCTTATTAAGACTTTACTAAGTATGTAGTAGGACCTCAATAAATATAGGATAATTAATGTTAGTAGTTAGCTTTTGTTATCGATCAGAATGACTCCAAAATTATTTTTTAAAGATTTTATTTATTTATTTATTTTTAGAAAGAGGGGAAAGGAAAGAGAAAGAAAGGAAGAATGAGGTTGATGTGTGAGAGAAACATTGATTGGTTGACTCTCGCATACCTGCAGCTAGGAACCTGACTTGCAACCCAGGCATGTGCCATGACTGGGAATCGAATCAGTGACCTTTTGGTTCACAGGCTGACACTCAATCCACTAAGCCACACCAGGTAGGGATCCAAAATTATTTTTAGTTATTGTTGAGAATTAAATGAACAGAAAATTTTATTTTCATTAATGAAAAGTTATATTTTATGAGGATATTTTAGAATAAAAAACATATTTAGTGAATGATGACCCAGGTTGATATGCTAACATGTTTATTGATGGTTTACTGATAAATATCCAAAGAGTGCCTTATTTTGTGAACAGCACATTCACATATTTCTTCCTTACCCATACCATGTTAACATTAATATAAAGCATACTGACTGTATTTTTCTATAATATTGAAGCTGATAGTCTAGTTATTTCTCTATTTCTACTCCTAATACACAATAAATATATTACCTATTTTTCTTTTTTTAATGATGCTACTTGCTGACTTAAAGCTTTTCACTAGTGCTTCAAAAGCAGAAAATAATGAAATTAATAATAAAATTTGACCTGGGAATAAAATAAGTCATTCAGTCCCAAATATAAAGATCTTGTAACTCTCCACTTGGTCTTAAGAATTAGTAAAAATATTAAAAGAATGAAAAATCAACTCTTCTATAAGAGAGGAGGGGACAGAGGGTACCCCATGGTTGCGGGTCAGACAAAAGAGGGAGTCACTGCTTCCCAGAGTAGACTCATAAAGGATCCAGTGCTTGGTACGTGATGTCCAGCTATCAGGAAAAAAAAATCACAAGGAATACTAGAAAGCAAACATCACACTTGGAAGATCAAGAATTAGAACCAGACATGGAAGGAATTTTGAAATGATCAGAACAGCAATTTAAAACAGCTTTGACTACTATGCAAGAAGAGTTGGACAATGTAAGCAGAGAGATTGAAATCCTAATAATGAAACAAAAAGGAATGCTAGAGATAAAAAATACTGTAAAGGAAATAAGAGTGCCTTTGATGAACTTGCTAGACTGGATATGGATTGAGAAAGAATCTCTGAGCTACGATATATATCAGTAGAATCCTAAAAAACAGAGAATAAATACTGAAAGAATAAAAAGAAGAGAAGATAATACTCGAAGACTGTAGAACATCTACAAAAGGTTCAGCATGCACATAGTGGAAAAAACAGAATAAAAAGGAACAGAATGAATATTTGAGACAGTATTATTTGAGAATCTCCTCCAAATGTGAGAAACCAAACCACAAACCTAGGAAATCCAATGAACAGCACACAGTGTAAATGTCAAAAAACAACAGCAGCAGCAAAAACAACACTTAGCTACATTTTTTATACTAAATAAGATCAAAGAAAAATTCCCTAAAACAACCAGATAAAAAACAGCATACTTGTAGAAAAACAAAGATAAGAATTATATTTGCCTTCTTCTGAGAAACATGCGAGCAAGAAGAGTGGAGCGAAATACTTATAAAGTGTTGAGACAAAAACACCAACCTAGAATCATATACCCTGTGAAATTTTCCTACAAAGGTAAATGAGAAATAAAGACATTCTCATACAAACAAACAATGAGGGAATGTTGGCAGTGGACCTGCTTTTCAAGAAGTTTTAAAATAATACCTTTGGAGAGAAGAAAAATGCTATGTCATAAACTGGAATCTATGTAAAGTAAGGAAAAGCATCAAAGAAGGAATAAGTGATGGTAAAAAAACTTTTATTTTTCCTCATAGTTAATTGATCTAACAGCTAACAGTTTTTTTTTTTCAAAATAATTACGGCAATCTATTCTCTATGTATATTTATTTATTGTGCTTACATATAAGTGAAATGAGTGACATTATCATAACAAAGGATAGAGGAAGAAGTAGGATTTTTTACTATAAAGTACTTTTCTTACAAAAAAGTAATTTATTTGAAAGTGGACCTGCATTAGTTGTAGGTGTATAATATATAGAAACTCAAGGGGAAACCACTACAAATGTTTTTAAAAACCCATATGCTATTAAAGGAGAGAAAATAGATTGATATAAAAGCTTAATTAAAACCACAAGTCAGAAAAAGAGTAAAGACAAAACTAGGAATAAAAAAACAAGTGCAACAAATAGAAAACAAAAATGTTAAATACTAATCTACTTACATCAGTAATCACACTGAATATCAATAGTCTAAAGAAACTAACCAAACGATTCAGAAAATAGTGGAGAAAAATATATCATCGTAAGACTAGGCAAAAGTACATGAGCAGCTAGATTAATTCCCAACATAACAGACTTCACAGCAAGGAGAGTTACTAGGGATAAAGAAGGGCTTACATAATAATAAAAGGACCAATTCCGTAAGAAACATAACAATTCTTAACATGTATGTACCTAACAACCGAGCAAACTTGGAAAGGCAAAAATCAATGGAACTGCCAAGAGAAATAGATGAATACCCTCACATAGTTTTAGACTTCACACCTCTCTACCAGAAATGGACAAATTCAGCAGTCAGAAAACCAGTAAAAATATAGTTGAACTCAACAAAACCATAGACTTTGATAAACTATTTTATTGAATAACAGTTTATGCTTTCTTCTCAAGCTCACAAGGAACATTCACCAATATAGGCCCAATTCTGAGCCATAAAACACACCTCAACACATTTAAAAGAATACATTTAATACAATGCCTACTTAGACCACAGTAGAATTTAACTAGAAATTAATAACAGAAGGATAACTGGAAAATCACAAAATATTTGATATAAAAATGCAATAATAACCAAGAAAGTCATGAAGAAATAGAAAATGTGAACAGAGTACACTTGCAAACTAATTTTATGAGGCCAGCAGTACCTTAATACCAAAACCAGACCTGGACAGTGTGAAAAAAGAAAA
The DNA here is from genome assembly GCA_004027735.1 of Carollia perspicillata. Taxonomy (NCBI): domain Eukaryota; kingdom Metazoa; phylum Chordata; class Mammalia; order Chiroptera; family Phyllostomidae; genus Carollia; species Carollia perspicillata. Next base: position 36,410 of record PVKM010003051.1, read on the forward strand.
TCACAGGGTGCTACCCCTGATTAACATATGTATAGACATGTTCAACAAAATATTAACAAATTGAATTCAATAATCTACTAAAGGAATCATACACCATGATGAAGTGGGATTTATCTATAATATAATGATGGTTTACATCAAGAAATCAATCAATGAGATACCCCACATTACCAAAATGAAGGATAAAAATTATATGGTCATCCCAAAATGCAGAAAAAGCATTTGATAAGATTCACATCCATTCATGATAAAAACTCAATAAATTGAGTATAGATGGAATTTACCTCAATATCATAAAGGCCATACCTGACAAGACCATGGCCAACATCTGCTCAATGGAGAAAAGCTGAAATCTCTTCCTCTGAGATCAGAAACAAGACTAGAATGTTTGTTTACCACTTTTATTCAGTGTAGTACTTACTAGAAGTATTAGCCAGAGCAATTAGGCTGTATAGAAAAAAATAAATAAAATGTATCCAAATTGGAAAGAAAACAGTAAAATTGTAGATGATATACATAGAGAAAGCTGGATATTCCACCAAAAAATTAAAAAAAACTGTTACTACTAATAAACGAGTTAAATAACATTGTAGGTTACAAAATCAATACAAAAAAGTCAGTTTTGTTTCTATACATGAACAACAAGCTATCAGAGAGATATTGAAAAAACAATCCCATTTAAAATTGCATCAAAGCAATAAAATATCTAGGAATAAACCTAACCAAGGAGGTGAAAGATCTTTACATTGAATGCTATAAAACATTGTTGAAAGAAATAGAAGAACATAAAAAAGGAAGGATATTTCATACTTGTGAGTTGGAAGAATTCATAGTTTTAAAATTTTCATACTACCCAAAGCAATCTACAGATTCAGTTTAATCCCTATCAAAATTATTATTCAGAGAAATAGAAAAAAATCTGAAAATTAGTATGGAACTACAAAATATCCTGACTAGCCAAAACAACCTTGAGGAAATAAAAAGAATAAATCTGGACCATCACACTTCCTGATACCAAACTACATTATGAAGATAAAGAATAAATCTGGAGCATCACACTTCCTGATACCAAACTATATTATGAAGATATATTAATCAAAACAATATGGTACTGGCATAAAAACAAACATGGGTTAATGGAACAGAATCAAGAGCCCAGAAATAAATGCATTCATATGTGGTCAATTAATTTACAAAAAAATGAGCAAAGAATATCACAGGGGTGGAAGTACAGTTTCTCCCATAAATGAGTGGAAAATTGGATAACTGCATGCAAATTAGTGAAAGTACAATACCATTTTATACCACATAACTCTAAATGGATTAAAAACTTAAACATAAGATCTGTGACCATAAAACTCCTAAAAGAAGGTAAAGAGGATAAGTTTCTTTTTCTTCTATTAATGTTTATTATAGTTGTCCCCATTTCCCCCCCATTACTCTCCTCTGCCTAACCTACCCCTCAACCACCCACATTCAATCCACCCCATTGTCTTTGTCCATACATCCTTTGTACATGTTCCCTGACTTGAACTTTCCTGTTCTTTCCCCCATTGTCCCCCTCCTGCCTTCCCTCTAGCCACTGTCAGTTCTCTCTTTCCATCTCTCTGGTTCTATTTTGATTGCTTGTTTCTTTTGTTGATTAGGCTCCACTCATAGGTCAGATCCTATGGTATTCTTCTTTCATCACCTGCATTATTTCACTTAGGATAATACTCTCCAGTTCCATCCATGCTGTGACAAAAGGTAGGAGTTCCTTCTTTCCACTGCTTAGTATTCCATTGTATAAATTGTCCCACCCCAGTTTTTTGATCTACTCGTCTACTGATGGGCACTTAGACTGCTTCCAGCACTTGGCTATTGTAAATTGTGCTGCTATGAACATTGGGGTGCATAGGTTCTTTTGAATTGGTGTTTCAGGATTCTTAGGGTATAATCCCAGCAGTGGAATTGCCAGCTCAAAAAGCAGTCCCACTTTTAGTTTTCAGAGGAAATTCCCATGTTTTAGTTTTCTGAGGAAATTCCATACTGTTTTCCTCAGCGGCTATACAAGTCTTCATTCCCACCAATGGTGTACTATGGTTCCCTTTTCTCTACAGCCTCATCAGTGCTTGATTTGGTTATGATGGCCATTTTGACTGGTGTGAAGTGGTATCTCATTGTGGTTTAAATTTGTATCTCTCTGATGGCTAGTGATGTTGAGCATCCTTTCATATGCCTCTGAGTGCTCTGTATGTCCTCCTTGGAGAAGTGTTTGTTCAGGTTCTCGGCCCATTTTTTAATTGGATTATTAGTCTTCTTGGAGTGGAGTTGTATGTATTCTTTATATATTTTGGAGATCAAACCACTGTCCAAGGTATCATTGGAAAATATATTTTCCTATACGGTTAGGTCCCTTTCATTTTGCTGATGTTTTCTTTAGCAAGCTTTTTAATTTGATGTAGTCCCATGTCTTTATTCTTTCCTTTATATCCGTTGCATTAGGGAACCTAGTAGTGAAAATGTTGCAGCATGGAATATCTGAGATTTTCTGCCTATGTTTTCCTCATATGATGCCACGACTTATATTTAAATCTTTTTCCACCTTGAATTTATTTTTGTGTATGGTGTAAGTTGGTGATTGTGTTTCTTTCTCTCTCTCTCTCTCTCTTTCTTTCTTTTTCTTTTTTTTTTTTTTTTTTTTTTTTTTTTTTTTTGCCTGTAGCTATCCAGATGTCCCAACACCATTTGTTGAAGAGGCTATTTTTACTCCAGTTTATGCTTCTGCCCCTAGTGTCAAATATTAATTAACCATAGAAACTTGGTTAATTAATATTTCTGGGCTCTGTATTCTGTTCCATTGGTCTATGTGTATGTTCTTATGCTGGTACCAGACTGTTTTGATTACTGTGGCCTTATACTATAGTTTGATGTCAGGTATTGTGATCCATCCTATTTTTTTCTTCTTTCTTAAAATTGCTGCAGCTATTCAGGGTGGTTTATGGTTCCATATAAATTTTTGAAATGTTTGTTCTGTATCTGTGAAATATGTCATTGATATTTTAGTAAGGATTGCATTGAATCTATAAGTCTCTTTGAGTAGTATGGACATTTCGATGATGTTAATTCTTCCAATCCATGAAAACAGTATATGCTTCCATTTATTTGTGTCTTCCTTAATTTCTTTCTTCAGTGTTGTGTAGTTTTCTGAATATAGGCCTTTCACCTCCTTGGTTAGGTTTATTCCAAGGTACTTTATTTTTCTTGTTACTACAGCAAATGGGATTTTTTTCCTCATTCTGATATTTCATTGATGGTGTATAAAAGTGCCTTTTATTTCCAAATATTGATTTTTGTATACTGTTGTTTTGCCAAATTCACTTATCAGGTCAAGTAGTTTTTTGGTGGAGTCTCTTGGGCTTTCTATGTACACTATCACGTCATCTCAAACAATGACAGTTTTACTTCCCCCTTTCCAACTTGGATGCATTTTATTTCTTTCTGTTGTCTGATCACTGTGGCTAGAACTTCCAATTGTTTGTTGAATAGAAGTGATGAAAGTGGACACCCTTGTCTTGCTCCTGATCTTAGTGGGAAGGCTTTTAGTTTTTGCTCATTGAGTATGACGTTGGTGTAGGTTTCTCATATATAATGCTTTATTATGTTGAGAGAGCAGAGAAGGTCTTTGAAAGGGTTCCATGTGCATTTGAAAAGAATGTGTATTTTGCTTCTTTCGATGAAAGGTTGTATATGTATATATACATAACATGTATATATGTAAATATGCATATACAATGTATGCATACAATGTATACACTATGTATACATTGTGTGTATATACACACACATATATATACAAATTGTGTATGTGTGTGTGTATTTTGATATATATGTTGATATTTTGTTTGGAAGATCAATCCACTGTTGACAGTGGGATGCTAAAATTCCCTCCAGGAAGTGTGTTGCTGTGTATCTTTCTTGAAGTCCTCCAAAATTTTCCTTATGTATTTGGATGATCCTGTGTTGGGTGCATATATGCTTACAATGTTTATGATTTCTTGATGGATTCTTTCCTTGAGTATTGTGAAATGTCCTATGTATCTTTCTATAGCCTTTGTTTTGAAATTTATTTTGTTTGACACAAGTATTGCTGTCCTATCTTTTATTTTGTGTCCATTTGCTTGGAATATTTTTCTTCAGCCCTTCACTTTCAGTCTGTTTATGTCTTTGGTTTTGAGGGGGGTCTTTTGTAGGCAACATATGTGCAGTTCATGTTTTTTATCCACTTGGCTATCCTATGTCTTTTGACTGGAGTATTCAGTCCATTTACATTTAAGGTTGACTGGAGTATTCAGTCCGTTTACATTTAAGGTTACATTGATAGGAACTTATTCAGTGCCATTTCCCCTCTTTTTAATGTGTTCCTTTCTCTCTCACCCTTTTTCTTCATCTTCTTAAAGCAGTCCCTTTCTCATATCTTGTAATGCTGGTTTGGTGGATGTGTATTCTTTTAGCCTTCTTTTGCCTGGAAAACTCCTTATTTCACCTTCCATTGTAATTGATAGCCATGCTGGGTAGAGTAGCCTTGGTTGCAGGCCTTTGCTTTTCATTACTTGGAATATTTCTTGCCATATCCTTCTGGCTTGTAGTGTTTCTGTTGAGAAGTCAGCCTGTAGCCTTATGGGAGCTCTGTTGTGTGTTACTAGCTGTTTCTCTCTACAGCCTTTAAGATTCTCTCTTTGTCTTTGAGTTTTGCCATTTTAATGATGTATTTTGTAGTGGGCCTGTTTGGTTTCCTCTTGATTAGGACCCTCTGTACTTCCTGCACTTGTTTGGCATTTTCTCTCATGAAATTAGGGAAGTTTTCCATCATTAATTTTTCAAAGTGTTTTTTCTATCCCTTGCTCATCTTCTCCCTCTGGTATACCTATTATACATATGCTATTATGCCTTATATTGTCCTACATTTCCCTTAAACCCTGTTTGTTTTTTTGAGTCTTTTTTCCTTTCTTGCTCTTTCTGGGAGTTTTTTCTACCTTGTACTCCGGCTCACTGATTCAATCCTTTGCTTCATCTAGCCTGCTCTTGGTGCATTCTGCTGTGTTTTTTATTGCAGAATAATAGTTTTCATTTCCTCTTGGATCTTGTTGATTGTTTCCATGTCCTTTTTTCATGCTAATGTTATTTGCAGTAAGTTCTATGTAGCTTCCCTCTAACTTTTTTGTAATTCTCACTGAGCTCATTGAGCTTCCTTATAACCATTGTTTTGAACTCAGTATCTGATAGTTTACTTGCCTCAATTCCATTTAGTACTCTCTCTGGGAATTCCTCTTTTCCTCTCTGTTGAGGTTGTTTCTTTGTATTCTAATTTTCGGAAATATTCTTGTTTGCCTCTGCTTCTTAAATAATCTGTTTTGACTCCCTGACTTTGTAGTGTCAAATTCTATAGTAGGAGACATGTGGGATTCAGTGGTGCAGTGACCTCGATCTCCCAAACCTGATGCTTTTGGGATTCTCTTTATGCCATTTATGTTGGCTCTCTGGATGTAATTGGGTTTTGATTGTTGTTAAATCATTCTTTGTTGGGTCCTTCCCTCCAGTTTGTCCACTGAGTGTCACTTCACCCACCATGTCTTCTATGCTGTTGTGCAGGTGCTGCCAGAAAAAACCACAAAGCCCAGGAAACAAACCCATACCCAGAAAAATAACTCCCACTCACTATCAATAGCAAATGAATCAGTATCAATAAGGGTGTAAAGAGATTAGTACTATTAAAAGAAAGGAGAGTGAATATGAGGTGACCTACTGAAAGAAAAGTGATTTGGGGAGGGTAGAGGTAGAAGCACTAATAAAAGTAGGGAATTGGAACAATGTGAAGAGAGAAAGTAAAATTTACATCTAAATAAAAAAGGAATGAAGAAAGTAGAATGAAGTAAGAGAGGGAAAGTGTGTAGTATTACATTTAAACAGAAATTAAAATAAAAAAAAGAAAGTGAGAGAAAGAAAAAGGAAAAAAGTGAATAAATAATACAAAAATAGTAACCCAATGGGAGAGAAATATCCACCACAGCACTATCAACAACAAATGAGCTAAAATTAATATAGGTGGGATGGGAAAAGGAGGGGAAAAAACGGAAAGCTTAATACATGTCTGGAGGATAGGGAAGTGATGTTGAGATGATAGAGGGAAAGATAATACTAAGAGTGAGGAAGAGAAGCCAGGCTAATGCAGGGAAAAATTATAATTTGAGATGAGAAGAGAAAGGAAAAAATAAGGGGAAATAAGGGGTGGGATAAAACAGAGAAAAAGAAAAAACAGGCTAAGACAGGGCAAGATTTAAATTTAAGATAAAAAAAGAGTAGGAGAGGGTAACAGCAAAATTTGAGATTTGAAATACAAAACTAGTGAAGATCTAGAGATAAAATTGAAAACTGCAAGAACAACTACCCTTGCCATGAGCAATGAGCAAAGATTGCTAAAGGTGAAGAGAGAACATGGGTATTTTTTTAAAGATTTTATTTATTTAGCTTTAGAAGGGAAGGAAAGGAGAGAGGGAGAGAAATAGCAACATATGGTCGCCTCTCATGCATCCCCTGCTGGGAACTGGCCTGCAACCCAGGCATGTGCCCTGACTGGGAATCAAACCAGGGTTGTTTGGTTCGCAGGCCCACGCTCAATCCACTGAGCTACACTAGCCAGGGCAGAACATGGGTATTTTAAGAGCAGGAAAAAGAATGTGAGATGACCATTGACAAGAAAATTGATTTTGATAGACTGGACAGGGAAGAAATAGTAAGAGTATGGAGTGGAAACAAAGTTGTAGCAAGAGAGAAAACAAAATTTTAAACAAAAAGAAGAGGAAAGAAGAAGTAAAATGGGGTAAGGGGAGGGATAAATATGTGAATTGAAGTAAACTATAGTATAAAATCTAGTGACTTGATATGCACAAACTTGAAGCAGAAGAAGTGAATGTTAAAAAGCTATGGAGGAAAATCAAATATTGCAAATCATGGAGAAGAGCACAGTAGATTCTGTCTCAGTAGCATCTAGTATTTACCACTGTTTTTTCTTTCTGGATCCACCTCTGGTGATGTCAGGTTGTGACCCCATCTGACCTTAGGCAGCCTGTTTGAGACTACCAGGGATCTACTGTCTGTGGCTATCTCCTTCAGTTGTTAATCTAGTCACTCTGCACTCAGTAGTCAAGCTTAAGCACCACAGGGTGGGGAAGAATACCTCCTGGGGTTAGGGCAATTGTTCCTCCTCAGGCTGCTGTTACTCATAGGGTAGTGGTCTGCCTGAACAAGATGACTGCTGCAATATGGGGGATGACTCAGCAGTGGGATCAGCAGCTACTCTCTCAGTTCTATCCCCGAAGCTTCTATCCTCAGTCTCTCCTCGAGCATCTCTAGTCCACTCTGCCTGCCCTCATTGCTAGAGCCCTGGGTAAGTGGCTGCAAATGAAAATGTATGCACTGGCTCTTTAAATGACTCTTTTCATCTCCAGCTATCCATCTCTGGATAGCTGGATAACTTTTCGCGGTGGGATGTTATTGTGTACTTTTGGGATTCTCATGCTCTAGGCTGAGGATCCCAGCTTTGGGTTTAGACCCCACTTTTTTCAGGGGAATCCAATTGGCCACTTAATTATCCCTCTGGCACTGCCACCTGTGGGTGCCCAGCCAGCCTCACATCTCCACCACACTCTTTATCAGTAAGGTTGTGCTGAAGTTAATTCTTCTGTCTGTCTGAAGTTATTAAGGCTTCTCTTGTTGTTCAGTTGTTTGTTCCATGTGATTTCTCCAGAATTTAGTTGTAATTCCAGATTGTTCCTGGCATGAGGTTAGTGTAACTTCCACTCACTCTTCTGCCATCTTGGGGCCTCTTTTCAGAGATAAGCTATTTGACATCATTCTTGGGATGGGTTTTTGAATTTGACAGCAAAAGCAAAGTAAACAAAAGCAAGTGTAAACAAATGGTATTATATTGAACCAAAAAGCTCAACATAGCAAAGAAAACCATCAACAAAAATGAAAAGCAAACTATACAATAGGAAAAAATATTTGCAAATCATACATTTGATAAGGGGTTAATATTCAAAATATATAAAAAACTCACAGAACTCAATAGCAAATACAAACAAGTAAACAAAGCCTATTTAAAAATTAGCAGAGAAACCGAATAAAAAATTTTTTTAAAAAAGGCATATAAATGCCAATGGCTATATGAAAAAATGCTCTACGTCACTAATCATGAGTATAATGCAATTGGAAACCATACTGAGCTATTACCTCATACCTGTTAGAATGGGTACAATAAAGAAGACAAGATGTTCGTGTTGGCAGGGATGTGGAGAAAAAGTAACCATTGTTCACTCTTTGCGGAATTGTACATTGGTGCACTCAATATGCAGGTTCCTCAAAAAAATGAACATAGAACAACCAAGGATCCAGCAGTCCCATTTCTGGGTATACATACAAAAGAAATGAAAATAGGGTATCAAAGAGATATCTGCATTCCATTGTTCATTGCATTATGATTTATAAAAGCCAAGATGTGGAAACAATCTAAGTGTTTGTCAGCAGCTAGCTAAAGAAAATATGATACAAATGTACACGGAGATGAAAAAAAGAAATATTATTCAGCCTTGAGAAAGAGGGAAATCCTGTCATTTGCAACAATATGGATGTACCTTGAAGACATAATGTTAAGTGAAACAAGCCAGACAGAGAAAGAAAGTATAGCATTGTATCACTTACAGATGGGATTTTTAAAAAGTCAAACTTACATAAAAGAGTGAAGAAAAATGGTTTCCAGATCAGGGGGTTGGGGCGAATAGGGAGAGGTTAATAAGAGGGTACACATTTTCAGCCATAAGGTGAATTAGGTGTGAGGATCTAATAAATAACATGGTGACTATAGTGGATAACATGGAATTGTATGATTAAATTTTGTGAAGAGAGTAGAACTTAGATGTTTTCACACACATACAAAAGATATATATATGAAGTGATGGATATGCTAATTAACTAGATGGGAAGAATCATGTCACAGCATATATCTGTATCATATTATCAGGATGTACAATTTACATACTTTATAATTTTGTTTGTTAGTTATACCTTAATAAAACTGAGAAAAGAGAAAGAAAAAAGTAAAATTAAAAGACAAAATGAAGTAAGAGGTTTTGACCTATGTCGCAAATTATTTGTTTCACACAGACTAAGGATAAACTACCTTCATTCAACTATTATATTATACTTTTGCCTCTATATCCCCAAATATATGATTTCTTTATATATTATTTCTGTTATGTGTTTTACTTTCTATAATATAAAAGTACTAACTGGGTAAAGGTTTATATTTTTATTACAAATGTTTTCTTTCTGAATCAAAGTATTTTCATTCAATTTAAACACTTTACTATTAAAATGATAGATAAAACTTTGTTTACTTCCAATGATACATTTTTTATTGTTGTTCAAGTTCACTTGTCTCCATTTTCACCCCACCATGGCCCCCCACCCCACCCAACCTCTCCTCCCACCCTCGAGCCTGCCCATTTTGGCTTTATCCACGTGTCCTTTATACATGCTTTTTGATGGACCAAGTGTTACATTTTTAAAAATATTAAAAATTGGAATTTTTGGATATTTGTTCTCATATTATTTAAATTTGTATTTATTTATTTGGCTAATTGGGTTATAAGGTGGGGATTTAGAGGTAGATAGAAAGCCAGAGACTTCTAGCAAAGCTCTGTAGTTTTGATCTGAGTGAAATGAGACCAACAAATATTAAATGACTTGACCACAATCACTTAGCAACTATTGGCAAATGAATACTAGAACCTCTACAACACACTGAAACTTTAAGATACATTTTTTTTATTGATTTTCCTAATAAGTATTAGGGATTAAGCTTTGTCATTTCTAAATGGAAATAAACAGCTTCAGGACTGAAAATTATACAAAAAATATTGTCAGAAGTTCACAATATAAATTCACAGAATTTCACTAATTTCACAGGAAATGAGCTGGTGATAATTATTTCTCACACTGCTATCCATCTCATGTTTTATATGATGGAGGACGAAAATTAAATTTGTTGGCAAAATACACACTCTCATTGTGGAGAAGACATCTGTTATTAGTCTACTGTTGAGCTATTCAGAATTATTTCTTTTCTCTTGACCTAATACAGTATAGGGAGACTCCACAAAGGTTCTGTTTTTTCATCTTTATTAATAAGTGTGTCAGTGGTCCAAACTGCTGTAACAGGAAGTTTGAAAAGTGCCTTTGTTATTCTGAACATTGGACCTTTTGTGGTGAGCAAGTGTTGACAATACTTTAGAGATCTAGGCAGAGAACAAAGAGAGTAGAATTGATGGTATAGAGACTAATGGGGCCATCAATTCCTTGCTGGCTTCCTTGTTACCTGAGTATGGGATAGTTTGATTTCTCTTCTTAACCCAGATTGTCGGCCTTTATTAAGTGTGAGGTGGAATACTGGGGAGGGCAGAAACAGTGCCAGTTTAAAATAAAGGACATACTGAACCCTGCTTATTGGATAGTGTGTTGGGGCAAGATAGGAACAGTTGTACTTAGCCTCATTGTAGCAATTGAGTTACCAAATACTGAATTAAAAATATTAAGTTTTGTTTCAAAGTTTTCAAGGAAATCTATCAAAGCTCTAAAATTGAAAACAAAAATTATGGTAAATTAGGACCTTTTATACAAGAGTTCCTGCTGTTTTCCAAGCACATAGTAGAATTACATTAACTAGCCACTTTTGGGTTGGATGGGGCCATATGGCTAGTTCTGTCTAATGGGTTTAGAGCAGGAGTGATGTGTATATTATATTTAGTGCCAAAGTAATACTCTATAGAGGCTTATTTTACCCTTTTGCATGGCGACCAGCATTGATCCAGTTGGTGGCTTCTCATGCAGCCTTGGTTTCTGAGTTATTACCAGAAGTAAAGCTTTCCTCAAAGACCACAGTGTAGCACATTCAACTTTTAGACCTTATTTTCTACAACATATACCCAGTGCATTTGGAAATACTTAACAACAGTATGTATATCAAACCTTTTGATCTTCCTAATACATGAGGTAAAAGTATCATAATGTATTAATTTGTATTTCTTTATGAGAAAGGTTTAGTTTCAGATGCTGGCACAGTACTATGAGAACACTGAAGCTGCTGTCTTTGCCACCACCACTACCAAAATTAATTCTGTCTATGCTTCTTACCATAACTCACTCGATTTCAAAAATCTTGAGCTGGAACACCCCATGGAATACTCTTAGGTCATGGTGCCTACAATACAGCTGAAAAGAAGCCAAATATCTGCCTTCTTTTAGATTTCTCCCTTATGAGGCAGCCTCCAATCTATCCTGAAATTATCTGAAAAGATGTGATTCAGGCAAGGGCACTATTTTAGGTCTGAGGTCATAAGCACAAAAATGTCATCTCTGAAAATCTTAAAGCATGAAAGGAAAGTGCTGTCAGTGTCACACTGGAAAATGAGGAACCCCATTCCAGGCCTCAATGTGAATTAGGTTTATACCATCAAGAAGCAAGATTGTGACTACCAAACCAAGAATAGGTGTTAGGATCCCTATCCCTGGTCTTCTATATTCTGGTAATCATTCTGGGAGGATAGGAATTAGAGCTGTCTTCTACTATAAAGAAACCAAAAAAGGGCCCTGGCTGGTGTAGCTCAGTGGATTGAGCATGGACCTGTGAGGCAAAGGGTCACCCATTCAATTCCCAGTCAGGGCACATGCCTGCGTTGCAGGCCAGGTCCCCAGTAGGGGACACATGAAAGGCAACCACACATTGATGTTTCTCTCGCACTCTTTCTTCCCTTCCCCCTCTCTAAAAATAAATTTAAAAAAAAATTTAAAAAGAAACCAAAAAAGGCAATGTAGCTTATCTACAGATGATTATGACAGAGAGGTTAGGGTTCCTGCAAAATATAACTGCCTTCCCTAGCTCCCACTACATTTTAACTGTGTATGCGCATGCACGCGCACACACACACACACACACACACACACACACATATTATTGTGAACTTTTGGCATACAGATGTTTTTTAAGTATCTATGTTGGCTTTTCTCCTAGCTATAGTTTTCAATTCAATGTCTTTAAATTTGGTGGGATGAGAAAATTTAGGATGAGCATATGTATTAGAACCCCATTAAAACAGATAAGCGTGTTTTTATCATAATAGAACTCATACTCAGCTTTGATTAAGCATCTTCATCTATGTGTAGGATTTCTTTATTTTTTTAAAAAAGATTTTATGTATTTATTTTTAGAGAAAGGAGAAGGGAGGGAAAAAGAGAAGAGAAACATCAATGTGTGGTTGCCTCTTGTGCATCCCCTACTGGGCACTTGTCCCACAACCCAGGCATGTGCCCTGACTGGAAATCAAATTGGGGACCTTTTAGTTCCCAGGCCAGTGCTCTATCCACTGAGCGACATCAGCCAGTACTGATGTGTAGGATTTCTTTTGTAGAAGTCAGTATACTTCCTCTGCCATTTTCAACCTTTTGTTGAAAGGATTTTCACTGCTCTTATATTTTATTAATATAAATTTTTATATACTTCTATGAATAGAGCATGGAGAGGTTGAATTGGAAAAATATTTTGATCAAGCTGTTACCATTATTTCATCTATGTACTAAATTTTTTTCTTTTAAATCATGCAAAACTAAAGACTCAAGGGTTATTTTTCAGCTAGAAATGAATATTAATGAAAATATTTGAGACTTGATGGCTGAATATGAGAAGATATGAATATCTGTATGATGTATGTTGTTTGAAAGATGTTCATGTAAATAATACTCTTAAAATTTAGATACGGATTATTTATAGAACTCTTTCTTTTCTTTTTCTTTTTGGAAGACTCTCTTTTTAAAATCAGTCATTTGAAATCAGAGGATTTACTAACTGAAATCCTCATGGAGCACTGGAACTTTCAGGGAAGAATGGTAATTGGTACTGAAGATATCACTGAAATATTTTGGGGGTAAAAATGGCCTCTTTGGGGGTACCAATGGAGCTGATGTTCTCACACACTTGAGAGGAATATTCTCTTTGAACTGGATAGTTGTTTGTTTTGTGGGACTATCTTTTGCATTGTAGGATATTTAGCAGTATCCCTGGCACTCTCTTCCCTATTGTGATGACCAAAAATGTCTTCAGATGTTGTTAAATGCATAGAATGCTTTCTTTATCAAAATCAGATCTAGGTTAGGTAGGAAAAGAGTGATTGTCAATTTTGTGAGGCAATCCTATCAGTGAAGTGGCAATGAATAGGTAGAAAGGATAGTAATGAAGTTGGATTTTAGCCTGCAGGAATCATGGACTTGTTTTTTTATTTAACAAGGAAAATTTGGATGTTAGTTTTAAGAGTAAAGGGGTGTGTTAGAATGATTAACAAGGGATATTTGAGTATAATTATCACATGGATTGACAACCAGAAATCATTGGGATATATTGAGGGCATATGAACTATTACTTTGAATATACCATGGAATAGCCTTTATTTATATGACACTTGGTAAAGATGTTTATTCTAACAATAACAGTATTTAAAAATGATAAGAATTTTTTCTTCTATTTTACACTTTATAGTTTTTAAAATTTTTTAAAGAAAACAGTATGGCTTAGAGGAACTTTTTAAAAATATATGTATACTTACATAAAATGTACAAAGTATATTAAAACTGTTTATGTACCAGTAAATCTTTTTTTGCTAAACGTGGACCCATTTGAGTTCCACATATAGGTACATTTCACTTTCAGGCTAAAGGGTTAAAAATAATCTTGACCGAATAGAAAATTTTCAGCAGTTTTTAATTCATCAGCACAGATTCTGGTATTATGTTAATCTCATATTCATCCTAATCTCTAGGCTTCCCTGTCTTTTTCTTGAGACCAGATTTGCAATTTGGTATAGTGATGAGAGATCTGTGTTTGACCTTACTTTTCTGTAAACTGGATCCTCAACCAGTGTTTGTTGTCTGCCCTGAATATCTATAGTTAAACTTAGCCTGACCCATGACTAGATACAAAAATGTATGTCATACATTATTCCTTTGCCCTTTTCAGTTATTCATATTTAAATTGAGTCTAGCCTCTGGATATATGCTACTGTCTGTAATCATGCTGTGACATTTCACTGTTTGTACTTCCCATAGATAAAGGTCTTGCTGTATCTGCTTTATCTTATAGATTTAAAATATAATGAAGCATATATGAGGTTACAAATTGAGTGTATCTAGGTATAATAAAAACTGTATCTAGAAGAGAACTAGAATATTTGTAAAATAATTTTTACTTAAAGCTTTAAAAATGTTAAGAATGTAGTGATTTTGCATGATCCTAAGTATGTTTACATAAAGCCTGAATTCTTGCTCTACTCAAAACTAATTTGCTGTTACTGATTTGTTCATTATTTTCAAGGTTAAATATTTGAAATATCTGAATTGTGTTTAGCCAGTGTTGCAGCACAGTTTTTATCAAATAATAATAAAATTGTTTTGAAATATGAGAGTGCCATATCATCTCATGAGGAATAAATAAAAATGAGTAATTTCTGTCAGCAATTGTGGGATATATCTGATCATTGTGACAGAACTTTACCTATGAAAAAGTGAGAGACAAATGTAATATAGTGCTTGGAGGAAAGGGGTGGAGAATGTAAGAAAGATCAAGACATATAATAACAAAGGGGGATACCAGCAGAAATAAAAAGTAAACCAAGATGGATCTAGCACGCATAATTATATTCTAAGGGATGCTGATCCCAATTCATCTAGTATATGTGAGACCAAATAATTAAAGAGGTATAAATAGACTAATTAAGGCCCTCTTTGAACATGTATAGACTAAATAAAAATGCTGTATATTCCTTGAAGGTATATTTGTCTTGTTCATTACTATCTCCCCAGTACATGGCACAGAATCTATTGTAGTACAGAGACAAGACAAAAATTTTTGAATTGAGTGAAATTTTAAAAGTGATGAATGAATGACTTAAAGAAAATAGCTTTTATGATAATATTTCCAGATTTTGATGGATTTTCCTCTTTGGATAGTCTAATTAAATGGCAGCATGTAAACAATGTAAGTTATATTTCTTCAAATATAATCAATCTGCCAGAATTCAAGGTGGGAACGTAAAGGAGACATTAATTAAGTGACACTGTGCCTAATGAACTTTCAACAGTATAGCTCGTGATATAATACAGAAATTTTACTATTTGGTTAGAAATGAAAATAAACCCCTCACATTTCTAACTTTGATAACGCCTTCCTACTGGTGTTGGTCCAAATGTCTTAATGATTACTTTCAATAGATTACTGAAGATTTTTTTTGTCTTACTTCTCTGTTTTGCGTGCCTCAACAACTCAATAGCAATCAATAAATTCTAATAGTGAATTTCTAATTTTTACCCACAAAAAACAAACTTATTAATTATCTCATCACTTCATTTGAGTTACTAAGAATGGGAACCTAGGATATATCTGTGTATCTTTAATAGGCTATAGGTTAAGGAATATGTTTGTGTAAATTGTGATATTCTAAAACATAATACATTGATTTCTATGGCATCTTATCTCACTGATATGGCTCAGTGGATTGAGTGCCAGCCTGTGAACCAAAGGGTTGCTGGTTTGATTCCCAGTTAGGGCACATGCCTGGGTTGTGGGTCAGGTACCTAGTAGGGAGTACATGAGAGGCAACCACACATTGATGTTTCTCTCCCCCTCTTTCCTTCTCCCTTACCCTCTCTAAAAATAAATAAATAAAATCTTTAAAAAACAGAAAAAGAAATAAAACTTCCCCAATTTGGCAAAGGAAATAGACATAGAAGTCCAGGAATCTCAGAAAGCCTTAAAGAAGCTGGATCCAAGGAGGAACACACCAAGGCACATCATAATTAACTTACCAAGATTAAAGATAACGAATCTTGAAAGCAAGAAAAAAAGAGAATTACCTACAAAGGAGTGCCCATAAGACTCTCAGCTGATTTCTCACAAGAAACTTTGTAGGGAAGAAGGAGCTGGAAAGTAGTACTCAAAGTTATGAAAAACTGGGTCCTACATCCAAGATTACTCTATGCAGCAAAGCTATCATTTAGAATGGAATGGCAGATAAAGTGATAAAGTGCTTCCCAGATCAGGTCAAGTTAAAGGAGTTCCTCATCACCAAGCCCTTATTACAGGAAATGTTAAGGGGACTTATCTAAGAAAAAGATCAAAACTATTTAACAGTAAAATGACAAAAACTCAAAACTATCAATAACTAAACCTAAAAACAAACTAAGCAAACAACTAGAACAGGAACAGAATCACAGAAATGGAGATTACATGGAGGGCTATCAGTGGGATGGGAGGAGGGGAGAATGGGGGAATAGGTACAAGGAATAAGCAGCATAAATGGTAGGTACAAAATAGATCAGGGGAGGTTACGAATAGTATAGGAAATGGAGAAGACAAAGAAGTCACTTATATTTGTGACCCATGGACATGAATTAAGATGGGGGAATGCTGGTGGGAAGGGGGCTGCAGAGCAGAGGGGGATAAAGGGGAATAAAAATGGGGCAATTACAATACTCAATAAAATATACTGAAAAATGTGGGGAATTTCATTGAACTATGTTTTATAATGCTCACAGTTTTTATGAGCATAGCAAAAATTAGAGCACGATTAACAGTAGAAAACATATTTGTTTATTCCACAAGGGGTTGCAATTTTAAAGCTAACTTTTCAAGATGACTTTATGTTTGCATGAATATGAATATACATTGTTTTATATACATATATTTCATTAAACTTATGTTAAATTTTACTATTAGTTTTTAATATACTTTTTCTCCATAATGACATATTATTAATATGTATTCAAATTCTAAACAAGTGATAATGATCATCAATTGAGTTTAATTTTTTATATTTCTATTTTAATAGAAATTTGGTCATATACAAATCTTTATAAAGATTACCCAAAATAAATTATAATACAGATTGTGAGAACTGTTAATAACCACATTATTATAAAAATATTTAAACTTTCATACTTTAAAAATTTAATTTGAAAACTTGATTGACATACTTTGTCATGCTATATACTCTCAAATTACTGTTGTAAGTTCAGAAATTAGTTGAGATGGGATAAATTAGTCATGTTTAAATCCTTTAGAAAAAAAGGTATATTTTATGCCAGAACAGATTGCATTTGTTTCCCTTATTCTTAGTTCATCTGAATAGTTTTTTATATTTCCTATAAAATTTTTCAATATTAGTAATCCAGTTTAAACTCATATGAAAATGTTGGGGTTCAGACATTCGTGAGTGACATACTATAATTTTTTTTCTGGTCTACACAACACATAGTAACAGCTTTCCCCAGAAAAGTTGTTTTTAAATAAATATTTTATAGAAGGAAATACATGCTTATCAAAAGATAGAGCTGTCTTTGTGAACAGCCTTCAAAGCTGTAAATAAGACAGGAAATAAATAAGACATAAAGTTTCCCAGCAGGGTTAATTCAGAAATTGTGAACTAAATATAAATGTCAATAGCCTTTGATCATAAGATTTTTTTCATTATGTTGGTCCAGTCGCTCAGATTGGGTATAAAGCAGTATAAAATTCAAATGTAAATGCTTGAAAACTGCAGGCTTAAATATTTTTTGTTATGTAAAAATGTATTTGACACTCACTGGGAATTTATTAATGTCCTGCTGTGGGAGATTGGACAGTAAAGTGGGTCTCCTTATAAAATCCATTACATTTAAAATCAAGTTTCATGATTTTTTATTTCTACAATTCAAAACAAACATTAAGGAAATTATTTTACTTGTTTGATATAAGAAAAAGAGCCATGTAAAATTATGTAAACTTTTACATCTTAGTGTGTTAATTTTTTATAGCTGCTTATTGAATCCTTTAAATGAAAAACAAAGAAAGTTCAGGATTCTTCTAAAATCTCACATTGTAGAAATCATTTTGTTTCTTTTACTCTCTTGTACTACATGCTGCTATTTCTCTATTAAACTTTCCTGTTCTTTTTTCCTTTACAAGATCAGAAAAGCCTCACATAATGGTTAGGTGTTTTGGTTGTAAAGCAAGACAAACTGGTATTAAATTCAAATGATTGTGCCTCTTATTATAAGCTCTGGTTTCTGGAGTACGTTCATTTCTTTATCTCTTAAGGATTTTGCTTTCTTTTTTTAAAAAAGGAGACAGTGCAGTAGTTTTTAAAAACATTTTATTTTAGAGAGATGAAACAAGAGGGAAAAAGAGAGGGTGAGAGACATTGATGTGAAAGAGAAACATCCATTGGTTGCCTCTCTCACGTCCCTGACCAAAAGCAAATGTACAACCCAGGCATATGCCCTGACTGGGAATTGGACTGGCTGCCTTTCACTTGGCGATAATACCCAAACAAATGGTTAGGGCAGGACTTTGCTTTCTTAACTGATAACATGGAGGTAGTCATAGGGACTTTAAAAATAATAAGTTTGAAATAAATAGCAAATAAGATAATGCATGTAGAACATGCTTAGCTAAGAGTTTGAAATATAGGAATCATCCAACAAATGTTAGTCAATATCATTATAGTACAATACAGGACATGAAAATGAGACTTGTAAATCAAGCTGAAATGTTAAAGTCAAGAACAATATATAGGTACCAATATATACATATCTTAAAGTGAATTACTATACCATTTCCTCTGCAACTCATAGTTAAAAGTTTTTAAAAACCTGTCTTTCCACCATTAGAGATGGCCAGTTTCAACTAGTATAAGTTATTAAACTTGGAGAGATTGAAAGGAATTGCATTTTGGGGTGGGGAAGGTATGCTTTAGTGTAGGAGATAGTGAAGGGACAACTCAGAGGTTAGTCTGTGTTCATTATTTGGGGAGCATTAGGGTGATAGGAGAGTCTGCAACTGGGTGGCCCAAGGTAGTAGAGCAGAGGCAGAGATAGGGCTGCATCAGGAGGGAACTCCAAAAAATACTGCATAGGGTCAAATGTGCGTATTTCTGTACTAGAATGTGGGCCATTATGAAAGGAACTGTCCTGGAATCCTTTAGAAAGGGCATTGCCAAAACCAGATCAAAACTGAACCAGTCATAGAAAACTGTACTCCTCTCCACTTAATCACTGTGTTTG
This sequence comes from Carollia perspicillata, assembly GCA_004027735.1. Lineage (NCBI taxonomy): Eukaryota > Metazoa > Chordata > Mammalia > Chiroptera > Phyllostomidae > Carollia > Carollia perspicillata. The sequence continues at coordinate 55,589 of PVKM010003051.1, forward strand.
ATGCTGATGAGGAAGAAGTAACAGTCAGTGAATGAAAGATTATGAGGAGAACTAAATATATACACCTTCCATACTGCAAACTTCCAGGCTTTAGGCAAAATCAAATTGATGGAGAAGTGCAAAGTTGTATGAATTTTGAGTTTTGGTTATTTTCTTGAACTGAATATTAAAGATTTTTGAAATGAATCATGCTATGACTAAAAAGACATGGCAAAAGAACAGACATGTTACCTGCCTGAAATTTCTTTGGAGGATGATAAATGTAGCTCACAGAGATTTTTTTGAAGGGGGGTGGTGGAAGAGAATTAAAATCAAATAAAAAAAATGAATAGACAAATAAAATAAAACTAAGTACAATTCTTTCAATATTATCATCACTTAATATAATCAAATATGCCTTTAACAACTATGTGATGTAGTTACAGAAGAGATACATACTTTGACTCGCTTGGAAAGTATGAATGTTAGTTATGAGAAAAAAATTGCATGGGGTAATAGAAAAAGCACTATAACTCTTGAAAAATACAGATTTTAATTTGGTGGTAACACTACATAAGTGATCTTTACTGAAGCTTTTAATATTTCTGGGCACTTTATTCCTCATCTGTAGTATGAAATTATCTATAAATAATGTTACTGGCATGTGGTAAGTTTTTAGTATGAAGCAAATATTAGTTGGACATGCTAAGTATGTTTAGAGGAGGGAGAGTTCACGGTGGCTTTGATTGGTTGGGAGAATTTTTTTAAGCCAAGGCTACCATCATTTCTTATTTGGACTCTTACAATAGCCTTCTGATAAGTTATTTTGCTAAGATACTAGGAAAAAGTTGGTAAACAATCTGACTGAGGTCCCTAGACTCATGAAACTTAGTCTCCTCGAGGATATAAATGATTGGATAGTTAAAGTCATGCCTTTTGGTTATGGAATATGGAGACTCATTTAAACACGACTCCCCCACTGTTATGAAAAAGATACCAGAAGAGACTTCCAACAATAAATGTCATGTAAACTGAGACCAACAGTGAGTTGGCAGTCACCAAGATGAGGCAATGTTAGTTTATGAGAAGGCTCAAAGAGTTCGATGTTTTTAAGAATTTGAAATAAATTCAATATGTCAATATGTCCTGAAGCTCTGGGTTGGAGTGCTTAGAAAGAAGGCTTGAGACATGTATGTCAAGATCCTCTAGGGACATGGAAGCGTAAGCATGTCTAGGGACATGTTAGTCACTTGAGATTTGCCTAGATTTTTTGTTGAATTTAGATAATACTGGAGAAGCACTATCTTCAAGAGAAAAATTAGTAAAAAAAGGCTTAGTTTTTTTAAAATTGACCAAATGTTTTAGCTTAGTTTTATCATCATTTATCGTGGTATGGTAGGAACATTTCATTATAGTGTGTGACAGTTTTGGAGTTTACCTAGACAATTGCAGTATTAATCTTCTAGAAACAAACAGAAATTCTAGCTCTTATCAGCAATGGTCCAATGCTATATCAAGAGGGTGTTTAATAAAGTTTAATCTTTTGGACAGGATAAACTCAAAATTATTTCTTTAAGTGGGTCAGTTTCACAAGTTTGTGTCAGTTTCCTCCATATTCTTAGCTACCTATTTTATGGTATAGTATATTACTTTCTTTTTGAAGTATCTTATCCATCTCCATAAGGCTTTCCTAATGTGAAATGGTTTGATTTCCATGAATTTGTTCCCCTTCATTCCATTTTACTTGAGTACCTTGCATAGTTCTTGGGTTTACTAGGTACTCAATAGACAGTTGACTAAGGTGTTGATGAGGAGGCAAATGACTGTGTCTGTTTGGTGTTTCTCACGTCAGTAGATTACTTATCTGGGATGGGCCTTAGAACTATTCATCAAACAGATTTCTCTTACAGTTGCTTTGTGGAATTCCTTTAAGTTAAAACTGTTTTAATATGCCATCATTTCTTTGTAAATAATATGATCAGGGTATCATTACCTTTATTACAGATGGTATATGAGACCATCGTCATTGATGCCATGGTTACAGTAACCTATATCTTGCTGATTATGATCAGTTTGGCTCTTCTGCTTAGAAAGGAGAGGATCCTTTCCTTTGTAATAATGTGAAATATTTACTCCAATGAGGCTTCCATACTTCCTTATATTCACAATTTGCTCCTTTAAGGCACAAAGTCATGTCATCAAAATTTATAACTATGTCCTAGAGCAACAGTAGGTATGGAGATTTACTAATATTCTAACTGACTTTTTAAGGTTTCAATATATCTTATCTCTAATAAAAATAACTTTGCTAAGAGTTTGAATTTATATGAAAACCTAAACAAATAGGGACTCCATAAAAGGCATCATTCTGGTCACTTCAAGATAAAAGTATCCAACCAGTAGGTTCCCTCTATTTAACTTCAAAGATGTTGTAGCTACTTGTGTAAATCTTTTTAAGTGTGTTTTAACACCACCTAATGTTCCTTTTCTTAGCCATTCTGCAATTCCGGGGACTATGATGCATTGACTGTTTTCTTTGTCTAGAGCACTGACTTTATTTTATTCTGAGTAGCTAGTTCTTCTTGTTCATAGGTAACTTCTCCCATACATTTGTATGAGAGTGTATCCTTTCAGATTTTGTATATTTATATATTATATAAAAACTAGAGTTATACATATACATTTATTTATAATTATATAGTTGTATGTGTATATATAAAACTAATATGAAATAATATGCCTATTTCAAAAATAATTTATTATGTATATAAAAGCTCCCTTTATAGGCTCCTCTTGAAATCTCTGCTTAAGTACTTAAAGCTCCTGAAATGTTATGATTTCACTTCAATAGTCTTTTTTCCTCTATTTTCTTCCATATATGATCAGGATTTCAGGATTATTATATTGGCTGTTATAGTCCTTTAATTCTGCTCTAGTAACTCCTCTTAACACAATGTGATAAAAAGCAGAAAGTTCTTTTATCATCTACTTCTTTTGGAACAATGAATTTATAACTAGAAGACTTGAAATCCCCCCTCTCCAATGTACTCTTCTCAGTATTTTGAAGCTCCTGAAGGTATACTATATTTTTGGTTTTGTGCTCTGGGTTATCTGTTTTTGTTGACATTTTGATCTGTTTATTAACTGTAGAGTTATATCTATCTAGTTATTCTAAATTTCTCACATGTTGATTTTCATTTCGCTATTCCATTCAGTTATTGAGTTTTTAAAATATTTAGTCTTTGGGGAGGGTGTAGGTATTACTATACACAGTTCTAGCCTTCAAGGAATTTAGAGTCTGTGGAATAGCAGTTACTGAAAGAAATACAAATACATACATATATTGTGATAAAATAAAGTAATTACTGTTAGTGAAGTATGCACGCATTTCACTGGGGCATAAAATAAAAGCATCTGCATCTCTCAGGGGTAAACCAGGGTATGTTCTATAAGAAATCATATTTTGGCTTAGCCATAAGTGTTGATCAGGAGTCTTCTTGCAAGAACAGCAGAATGAGAGTATTCCACACAAAAGGAATGACCTGAATTGTGGAGAGGTGAGAGGATAAGGTGAGCTTGAAGATTATCAGCATATCAGAGTAATGTAGAGCAGTGATGGGGTAATGCAGATGAAGAGGAAGAAATAGGACAAGAAATGGAACCAACCCAGTAGTATCTTGTGTGCAATGGAAAGGAACTAAGAGTATACATTGTTAGGCAACAATTATCATATTGTATAAATGTAATATAGATTTTTTAATCCACTCATTTACTGGAGGGCATTTAGGTTGCTTCTAGTACAGCAGAAAGAAAGAAGGAGCTCCTACCCTTTGCAACAACATGAATGGAACTGGAGAGCATTATGCTGAGTGAAATAACCCAGGCAGTGAAAGACAAATGCCATATGATCTCACCTACAAGTGAAACCTAATCAGCAAAATAAAGCCAGAAGCATTGAACAAACTGACAGTAACCAGAGGGTAGGGGTTGGAAGGATAATGGGGGAAAATAGGGGCAAGTCCATCAAAGATCATGTAAAAGGACACATGGACAAAGAAAAAGTGGGTAGGTTCGTGGGTGGGAGGTGGGGACGGATGGGGTGAAAATGGAGACATCTGTATTTGAACAACAACAAAAAAATTTGTCACACTGTGTTTTCTTGAACATTTTGCCATAAAATGTTAGTACACATTCAATGGGAAAGAGGTTTTAGAGCCAAAAATGTAAGGGTAATACTGGGTTAAAAATAAATAATTAATGTCTTATTTTATGTCTTCTCCAATTCACTATTTTATAGTTCACGTCAGGAGTCTAAAAGGACTATAGAGAGTAATTCAACTATATCTAATCTTAACTCCCTTCTTAGAGATTTTCTGTGAGTCTGGAATTTAAATTAGATTTATGGCAATTCTCATATAAATAGTTATATATTTTATATTTTCTTTTTTGAAATCTTAGATTGTAATTACTTTGAAGGTTAGGATTGTGTTTATTTTCATTTACCTTATACTCAAAATCTGATACAATGCTTAATATATAGATTATGAAGAAATAAGTGTACATCTGTAGCAAATATTTTGGGAGAATTTTATAAGTGATATGGGGAACCACTGAGGAATTTTGAACAGAAAATGGAAAAATCAGGTTTGTATTTCAGGCACATCAATGAAACTGCATTAAATAAGAGGAACCAGACCAAGGGACCTAGTCCAGTTGAAAGATGGAATAG
>PVKM010003052.1:0-60305 GCA_004027735.1 Carollia perspicillata
CCGAAGCTTCCCGTGGCCCACTGTCCTTCTGAGGACCCAGTCCAGGACCCAGGGCCTCCAATAGCTCGCGAGTTAGCGGCGCCAACCAGGGCACCAGCCCTTTTATCGGCAGCCAACCAGGGCACCAGAGATCCGTGAGCACACTGACGATCGCCCCCAACACAGCCAGTCAGAACGCGGGACACAGATCACGTGACCCCCGCGACAGCCCTGGGCGCCGCAAGGCTGGGTGGCACGTAGATTGGCTTTCCAGGGACCTTAGCCTGGCCCTGGCCAATCATTGCCTCTCGCATTTTCACGCCCTTTCCTTCCCAGTATTTGAGAAAAGTTGGAGTTTCTGTTGCTTTGTCCCTTGGGGAATGTACGTTACAGAGGCACAATTAACTCAAAAAACACTGTATCTTTAAACTAGAGCCATTCTGAATTCCCAAAATAATTTGATAGGTAAATAACTAATTCACAAAAGAAAGGCAGTTTTAAAAAGCCCTAAATTTCTTTGGAACGTGTAGAGCCTTTCCATTTTAGTACCCACCGTCCCAGTCCTCCACTCAGCTGTCAGGGAAGACGGCTGATAACGTCTTTAAAAACCTCCCTCCTGCCACCCTCACCTAAGTATTCGTGCTGTTAACTGTCACATGGTTTACATTCCAATTACTACTTGTGATGCCAATTTCATTAATTTCTCCTTTAAGTCAAGCGTAACGTCTGTCCCATTTACCCTCACGTTTATCTATCAATCAACAGATGTTTATGCAATGCCTACTAAGTGCCCAGAGTGTCAAGCAATAATGAGAAGGCGGCAGTGGGCAAGACAAAGGGGAATAAAGCACACTTCCTGTTCCGGGAGTTCACATTCTAGTAGAGGACAAAGGCATTAACAACCAGTAACATAATTCACGGCAACCAGAGTTAAATGTTTCCACGGACAGGATGCCCTTCTGCCTAGCTGTCCTATGCTCGTGGGTGGAGCTGGAGTCAGGAAAGCGGTGATTTCCTGAGGCTGGAGGTCCCCTGTGTCGAGTCTCCACAGTACACTGCGCAGTTCTAACACGGCCTTAGCACACAGCACTGAAATTCTTCCACACTGCCCCCTCTCTCCTCGTATGGAGCAAACTCCCTGTGAGTACTGATGAATTTAGTTTCCTATCAACAATGCTTGGCACATGGTAGGGACTCGGGAAATACTAAGGCTAACTAAATCTTTGAGTCTAGACTTATTAACCAGTTTGTGCTGAATAGGCTTTGTGGAGAGGGACTGACATTTGACTTTAATTCCAGAATGGCAGCAAGAGTCCTGGCTCCTTGTCTCAAGATCGATTCCCTCTAAATTACCCTCATACAAAAACCTTATTCTTCATGGTTTATTGAACAGTTTTTCCTGAAATAAAGTGACTTGGGGTCCATACTAACCAAAATGTTTCACATGCATTTAGGAAAGGGGAGGGTAGGATACAGAGAAGAGAAAGAAGTTAAGGGATGTAAATTCAGGCCTTAGAACTATAAGGTCAGGAGGGAGGGAGGAGAGATGTGTGCTAGGGTGCTTGCAGCGTGTCCCAGGGCTCCACGTGACTATGTAAAGAATGATAATGCCCATGACCCTGTGAAATGAAATCAAAATTGAAAATGACCAACTCAGCTATGCCAGCTGTGTTAAATGTTACCCAAAGACTTTTCCATTCTAAACATTTAAATAGTGTATTTCTAGGACCATAAAATCAGAAGAAAAAAAAAGTTTCAATGGAGAAATGGGGGAAAGAACCTACTACTATGCATATCATCTATAAGAAAATCATACATGCTTGAAACTGTGGGAAGATCCTGAAGTTTTTAGTATGTAAGAGATGCATTAAAAGTAACCGTTATCAGTCTTTTATATCCAAAATTTACTAATTTATTATAAATGAGTGTGAAAAATATACAGATTTTTGCAAAGGTTCATTCAAAAGCTTGGTTCTCTCAACTCAATTTTTCCAGGTGGCCAGAACAGTTTTTGGTAGTAAGAATTCAAGAAATATTTGCTGAGTGAATAAAGGTCTTGAAAAAATCCCTCAACTATCAATGGGCAGGGGTTTTTGTCATTGGTGGTGTTGTTATTTTAGATTTTATTTATTTTTAGAGATCTGGGAAGGGAGTGAGAAAGACAGGGAGAGAAATATCAATCAGCTGTCTCACCCATGTCCCTCAACCAAGGATTTGGCCAGCAACCCAGGCATGTTCCATGACCAGGAATCGAATGGGTGACCATTTGGTTCGCAGGGTGATGCCCAACCCACTTGAGCCACGACGGGGCTGGGCAGGGTTTTTAGAACACAACCCTTCTAGTGAGGAGGAGAACACTGTATTCAAACACAGTGCATCTGCTCAGTGGGCCTCTCTCTCCCCTTCAGTGGTTTGTTAGTCACAATTTAGACTAAACTGGAAAAGTTTTCCAAAAACAATCCCCACCCCCCATATCAGTGCCTTTGCTGAAATAGTGTTCTTTTACTGAAACACTTATTCATATTAAAACTGAATCTTTATTCCTCTGGATGGTGATGGCAAATCCTAGGTCTATCAATTTTTCAATCCTGCACAGTGCATTCAGGTCCAAAGAGTATGATGTGAAATATGGATATTATGAGAAACAAATTATTACTCCTTATTAATAGTGGTAAAAAAAGATGAGGCACATTTTTTCTTTTCTCAGTAACGGAATTTATTGATCAATATTCATTCATTATTATCCAGTATACTTTAAAATACACATCATCTAAAATTTATTGTTGTTTCTGGATTTTTGACTCAGATTTATCTTGAATGACCCTGACATATGACTGTCACATTGAACATCTATCACTACTAAAGATGGGAAAACACAAGGCTACTTGTTATAATGGCCAGAATGAGCCTACCAGAGACAGGAAAAGAACAACAGTAATACTGACAATGGCAGCTAACCGGAGCTGTGAGAGCCGGTGAGCTACGCAGCACAGCAAGCCTGCAGCGAGCGTCTGCCTAGCATGTCCTGCCACACGCCAGGCACAGTCACGAGCGTTTCATACGCGGGATGAAGCGGACACTGCGCTCATCCCCGCTGGTGGATGAGAACGGAGAAGGCACACAAGGTTATCACTCGCCCAGGACCTCAACGCTCACGAGTGTGAGAGCCAGGCATTGACTCCAGTGTCCACATTCTTATCCTGTTATCCTACACTGTCTCTCTCATAGTTACAATCCCTACTACTTGAAAAAAATCTTTTTGGTTTTACATATTTCTTGCAGATAGCTTTATTTTTAAAAGTACAAAGTATTTGAAAGACACTATTTGTATTTGGAATAATTTTGAAAAATACTATTTTACTAAATACAGGGGTGGGCAAAAGTAGGTTTACAGTTGTTCATATGGAAAATAATATTTAATAAATAATACAAAAAATAAACTGTGCTTCGTGTACTCACAACTATAAGCCTACTCTTGCTCACCCGTTTATACGGTAGCTGTTCCTTCATTCAAAATGGTGACGTGGTTTCAAAATGGTGACGTGGTTTATACTGGAATCTCTCTAATGTATAATCACATCTCACAAACTAATGTTCCACCCCTTTCCTCAAGCAAACAGAAAGTAAAAAAAGAAAAACAACCATCAAATACACAAGATTCTGTATATGCATATACTTTAATAACAAAGGTCACTGAGCTATAAATGAACAAAGGAAGGGAGACGAAGGAGACTGAACACGTGACACTTCCACAAGTTTGGTCAAATGGGCACACACGGAGCCGTGACACATGCACTGTCTGCGATAGCAGAGGCTGTGACTGCAGGTTTCATTGCGCACAATCCCTTACACCGAGTGCGAAGTTCAAGCAAACAATGATGTCAAGAAAATTTTAACAAAGTCTTTTAAGAAAGTCTAAAAACCTCCTACTTTCCCACATTGACTCTCAAAACTTTGATTTTGTTGTATCAGAATATCAGTTTGCCACTTTAACTTTTACCATACATGGAAAATTATCAAAAATATACTGATGGGTCTATACTAATTGTGTTATTTATATTTACATTAAGCAAATTCTTTTTACCAAGTTCTTTATATACAAATTACCATGTGTCCTATGTGAAATTCATTAAAAAGTTAAAAACCACAGAAATGTCATTAGAAACAACTGCTTTCCATCAATGAAGAACATTTTAAAATAATTTAACTAAAAAAAGTATTGAACTCTCCACCAATTTCAGCTGCAACAGTATTCCTCCTGAATGTTTTCTGTGATTTAAGGGGAAAAGAGATTGGGTAAACCTTGACTGCAAGGAAGTAAATGATGAAAATTTGATAAGTGTTTACTGATCTTATCTTCAAGAAATTTACAGTCTAATAAGGCTGGCAATAAAAAAAAAACAGCAATAATTTTTAAAAAGGAAATAGTTTAAGGTAACTGAAGAAACAAAAGACTTGAAAAACTGTCAAATGCCCTGTATAAATACTTTTCATATAAATTTAAGTCGCAAAATAGTGTTCCATAGCTAAATGAACTGAATATAGGCATGGCTTTTTGATACTTTCAAAGGGCCAACATTTTTAGAAACTTAAACTATTTCCAAACTGGAAAGAATTTAGATTTTAGAAGTATCACAACAGATAAAAGAAATTTATAAAGACTTAAGAGGCAAAGATATTAGGGAAAGCTCATAAAGGGATTGTATTACTACCACTAAAATTAAAAAGTCACTCTCATTGTTTTAGACTCATGGTCATAGGAAATGAAAAAGACGTCTTTTCTGAGAAAGAAAACTTGAGCATAAATTCATAAGCCTTTTAAATTTAAATATCATTGATTAAAATAACAATAAAACCAAGTGCAGCACTTAGTTCAATACAGATGCATTTCTCTTACTTAAGAACTAACTGATTTCATAACAATTGTTGAAAAATTTATGCCTCTCTGGTTTGAAAACAGAGGTTAACTCCATTTGGGAAATTGTCTTAATTTATGTTGATTACACACTCCACTCAAGCGAGAAGCAGGGCTGTGAAACATTTACCTAATGAGTGCTCTGTCTCTGGACTTTAGGGCCGACACTCTGTGTGTCTTCTTCCTGACTAGGACGCTTCCCACTGCTGAAGCCAGTGCCCATGGAGCTTCTTCCTACACATTTCAAAAATGTACGTTTAAAACAGGAAAGGTGAAAAGAACAGTATGCTCAAATGCTTTATTCTTACCTTGCTTTAATAGGTGAGTCTGCTGACTATCTCCATGAACATAATGTAAAATGCCACTCCCTTGAATGTAACCTATTAGTGTTTAAAACACAGTAAAATTACTTAAAATAAATTCCAAGTTGTATGTATTAAGACTACAAATCCAATTTTAGTATTTGTATATAAGACCATATATACTTTTTAAGACTAAACCTCAATTCTTCATAGGATCCAAAAATCACATGCCCAATCGGGAAAATTTAAATTTAGGGTTGTAGAAATCCTGAGTGTTCAAAGGCAAAATTACTGGTAGTCGTTTTCTAAAAAACACTTCTTTACTGGATGACAACAGACACTTGACCATAAAGGCAAATTGGGCAGCAGTGAGATATTTATCCCTCTTCACCTCCTGTCCCTCTCTACTCCACACTCCTCCCTCAGTGCCTATCTAAACCATGTGTCTGGAGATATTTATAAGGCCCTGCCAGATGACAATTAAACAATTTAAATCAGCCCTGGCCAGGTAGCTCAATTGGTCAGAGCATCGTCTGGATACACCAAGGTTGTGGATTCGATCTCCGGTCAAGGCACATACAAGAAGCAACCAATGAATGTGTAAGTAAGTGCCAACATTGATTTATTCCTCACATGCTCCTTGTTTTTAATCAAATTAATTGTGAGGCTTAATAAATAAACATTTGATTATTAATTTCTTGATGTTAAGTGCAGAATTTTTCTTTTCACTTACTTCCACTGCTGCTACAACCTGGGATATTTTCTCCAGGAGAATACCCCATGAGGCCTCCATTCCCATTAGGATTAGAAGGCACTGATGCAAGAAGACCTGAAAGAAAAAAATTTCTTACTAAATTATGATCAAGATCAAATGAAGGATAGGAACATAAACAAATGCCAAAGAAACAAATTAAAGGCAGTTACTGACATACCTAGTCCTCTGTATCGTGAAAGCTGCTGGTAGATCTGTTTCATCCTCTCAATATTCAAACGGCTTGCCTCAGCATGGTTTACCATTGGTTTAGGATAATTAACTCCTATCAAACATTTGGCTACCTTTTGGATACCTTCTGGTGCATTCCAAGGATCATAGATGTATTTTGCAGGGAAGCCTCTTAGGATAGGCAAATATCGCCTTTTGGGAGAAGGGAGAAAAATTATTAATAAAATGAACTATAAGCAAATTGTAATAAACTATTTATTTATTAGCAATGAAAGACCAAAATCAAGTCAACAGCATTTAAATGATTTATTTACCCTTCTCATCTCTGCTGACCATCATGAGTGGGTTATGCTTTAAATGTTGCTTAAATATGGAAAGCTCTTCCTGGATTAGTTATTCCAAACTGAAAAATAAGCACCCTCGATTTACCTTATGTAGTCTCCATTGGGATCTGTTCTCCTACCAAAACCAACAGGACAATAGCAGTGAAAAAACTGCTGAAAAAAGGAACTACAAGACAGCCACATCCAACTTCCAGCATTTATGCTCCAATCTGCATCAAGCAATAATTCTTCAAATACCTTCAGAAGTAACAGTAATGAGTTAGTTTACACACGCATGACTCTCAAAGCAAGCATTTTCCAGGTCTCTGCAGATCAAAAGTTAAGACAAAGAAAATCTAGCACAGAACTGCAAAATTAAACATTCCAAAGTTAGCTTCCTTGTCTAGGTTTTGTTCTATAATGAGTTATTTCAGGTACAGAAACATACCAGTTATATAAGCGGATTTCTGAATTGAATTTACCTTTCTAACCTTCGCAGTGTTATGTGGGAGGAGGGTAAAAAAAGTATTCAAGTCACTGATTTAAAAGGAATATGAGGGGATCAAAAAATGGAAGAAAAATAAAAGAGTAAACACTTTCAAGCAAGCAAAAGAGCTTCCAAGCAAGTCACCAACAGAATCGTAGCAGTTTGGTACACTGGCCAAATAAAGGGCACATCCAAATATAAATGACCTTTGAAAATGCACTGGCATTATAGAGTTTAAGTTTGGAATTTCTTAATCCAAAAGGAAAACAGAATTAAAATATTTAATGATTTTTCAAATAAATTCACGAAGTGTGTGCTACACGTCTACCTCATGTACAATTCTGTACAGAGGCATGTATAGATCATGTACAACAGATGCAAAAAGAGCATGGGATCAGAAATGGTCCATGGAGAGGGGAAATTTATGATATAGGTAAGAGGGCAAAACCTGTGTATAAGCACAAGATGAGGCCACAAAATGCAGTATGCTTCACTTTACATAACATAAGTATTACTAAAAAGCTGTGTATTGAAGTGAGGTAAAAGGATATATATTTTAAAATTTATACTATAAATTCATTATTTCTAAAAACTCTTGGGTGAATCCTTTCTGTGACAGAAAAGATCACCTAAATATATGTTGATGCAATTAAGCTCAGTGTTAAATCTTACGCTTCCCTTGATGGCTAGGCTGGTTTAGTTGTACAAATGACTTGAGATTAACTGAATCAGTTTTTGCCGTATCTCCTGTCTAGTTACACCATTCTGTCTCCAGGAGTGTGATGGTATTCTGGGAAATTAATGCTTTGTCCACTGAAAGACTAGACTATAAGTGAATCTACGTAATAGATAACTTCTAAAAAAGTCCTTCAAAATACGACCACGCTACATTATTCAGAACACTTGCCTTCATTCCTTCTTCCCAACTAATCCACAGGTCACCTCGTGTCAGGAAGCAAGCAACTGCATGTCTGGCCAAGTGGTGAATCCAGCCCTCCTGACGAAGCTGTGTCATGATGGCATCAATCCAAGGAAACCCTGTCCGGCCTTCTGCCCATTTTGCTAAAGCCTCCGGATTCTTATCCCAAGGAATCTGAACACAGATGGGGTTTCCTTCCATTTTATCAAAGCGTGGGTTATTTGTTGCTGCTGTATAGAAAAATTCACGCCATAGTAGTTGCCCATAAAGGGAAAGGGGAGGGGAACTGTTCTTTTTTACCTAAGATTAAAAAGCAAAGAAGAATTAGAAGCAATTTTTAAAAAAATATTTTGAAAAATAAAATCCAGTCTCAGTCAATACCTTCTTGTAGAGATCTGTTAGTTTGAAGTAAAACAGCCGACACGACAAACAACCAAATCGGAGGTAAGGACTGAGTCCGGTAGGGCTAGCAAGCAGGGAGTTCGCATTCATTCGCGGCCTTTCGAAGTTTGCCACCCAGGCCTGAAAACACACAGACAGAGTTATGCTAACTTGTCCACTTTTAAATTTAGATTTACATTTTTTTAGAACTATTACATAGTTCTTGGGGAATAAAATCTTATTATTCCAGACACAAATGGTATGTTTTAATTAAAAATAAGAAAGGATAAAAGTGAGCATTTTTCTTTGTGCTTCAGCATATTCATATGAAAAACTACCTTCAAATTCCTAACACAAAGCTGACAGCACCATCCACCTGACTTTGACACCGACGTAAAGGTGAAACAGAAGAACTCTATCCTAGCTTCAAAGTTACAGTCATCAGACACCAACTTACAGAAAAAGAATAGAAGAGGTAGTGTTGGCAACAGCTAAAAAGGAAATAATTAGAAGAGGAGGAAAATGCTATTTGAATGAAGAGAGAGCTGTTAATATTCAAATAATTAGGTGTGTGCTATTTTAAGTTTCTCTAAATTCTTCTTTTCAACAGCCTATTTTTTGTTTTTAAAAAAGAGTGAAATTATTTTTAAAATGCCGACATGGAAATATAAGCATGATCTATATCATCATACTTTTCTTTCCAAATGCCTTTCCAAACGTGTAAGTGCTTCAGTTTCTCCGCCTGGCCACACTGCAGAGGGTAAACCGTCTGTATCAAAACCTAAAACAAAAAATAAATAAATACATTTTAAAAATATTCTTCTGGAATATAAATTATTTTTATTTAGCCACAATAATTACAAGAAAAATTACTTTGCAAAAAAATTGGGATAGTAGCATCAAAATGAATTGATGACCCTGCATTCTCACATATGAAAGACATAACATGTTCTTTATTCTTTACAATGTATACTTTAAGGAGATAACGGAGAGATCACATATTTTATAACACATAAATAAGGTACAGATTTACCGCTTCTCAGTCTGAGTTTCTTCTATTTTCCTAGCTTCCTTACTCTGTTAGTGCAAAGTACATGTCAATTCGGAAGTGAGATTTTCTGAGTGATTTATTAGCTCTTACATTTCACCTTTTTACCGTTTATACACACCTAGTTCTTCCAGTGAAGGGACTCCGTATTTTTCATCATGGTCATCAGACAGAGGAGTTGTGCACTTTTCCACCACTTCCGAAGTGATTGTCTCCACTGGTATCTCCAGCGGTTCCATTTTGCTGATGAGAGTCTGGAATCTTTTATAAGTAAGAGGTGGTTGTCCACCATTGAGTTCTATGATCCTGTTATGAAAGTTAGTAAGATCAAGTTAGTATAAGAAAAGATAATATATTTTGGTTGATAAGCTATGAAAAGGCTTAAAATCATAAAGTAAATAAAATTACTTAAGATTTCTAGTAGAATGACCAGGAAACTTTCTGTGACAGAAAACTTGTCATAGAAACTTGTTAAAAATGGTTAATGAATCTAAAAATCATTTTCTAGACATCTGCTAGGTGTCAAAACTATACAAAACCTTTAAGACCAAGGGCATTAAGCACCTCTGAGTGAAAAAAACAAGTGGCTAAATTAGTCTGAAGGCAGTAACACAAAAATATGGAAATGTAAAAATATATTATAACTCAGCTCCGAGAGTCTCTGCACTTCTCCAAGGAAGACATACAGAGGGCTCAGAGAAATATGAAAGGATGCTCAGCATCACTAGCCACCAGACAGATGCAAAATTAAAGCAACAATGAAATACCACTTCACACTGGTCAGAATGGCCATCATAAACAAATCAACAAACAAGTGCTGGCGAGGTTGTAGAGAAAAGGGAACCGCAGTGCACTATTGTTGGGAATGCAGACTGGTGCAGCCACTGTGGAAAACAGTATGGAATTTCCTCAAAAAACTAAAAATGGAACTGCCTTTTGGCCTGGCAATTCTACTGCTGGGATTATACCCTAAGAATCCTGAAACACCAATTCAAAAGAACCTACGTACCTCTATGTTCACAGCAGCACAATTTACAAGAACCAAGTGCTAGAAACAGCCTAAGTGCCCATCAGTAAATGAGTGAATCAAAAAACTATTGTACATTTACACAGTGGAACACTATGCAGCAGAAAGAAGGAGCTTCTGCCCTTTGTGACAGCATGGATAGAACTCGAGAGTATTATGCTAAGTGAAATAAGCCAGGCAGTAAAAGACAAATACTGTATGATCTCATCTATAAGTGGAACCTAATCAACAAAACAAACAAGTGAGCAAAATGGAACCAGAGTCACGGAAATAAAGAACAAACAGTGACCAGAAGGGAGGGGCAAGGGATGGGGGATAACTGTGGGGGGTGGGGGAAAGAAGGGTAAAGGTCAAGTCTAGGAACTTGTATAAAGGATCCAAGGACAAAGACAATAGGGGTGGGGCTGGGGGGATTAAATGTGGGAGGTGGGGGGTGAGTAGAGCAGGGGACAGTAATGAGGAAAAATAGGTATAACTGTAATTAAACAACAATTTTAAAAAACCCTAAGAAATGCCAAAAAAAAGAAGCAAACAAGTTTTATTAATTAAGATTCTATATTACTGTAGTGATAATCACTTGATGTTTTCTACTGTGCTCATGCTTTTGTTAAAAATGTCGGCATATGTATTTTATATACATATCTTATGTATCTTATGTACATACTTATGTTTACTTCTGATCACTAATTGCTTCAATCAAGTTGTATTAAAGGAAAGATTAGCCTTTGCCAATGGTAGTTTGAATTAAGTAACTTTGGGAATAACAAATTATTGTTTTTCATTATGGCCATTTGCTTAGTATTTAGCCTTAATAAAGAATTACTGGTGCCCTGGCTGGTGTAGCACAGTGGGTTGAGCACGGGCCTGCAAACAGGATCCTGCAAAAGGATCGTGGTTTGATTCCCGTCAGGGCACATGCCTGGGTTGCAGGCCAGTTCCCAGCGGGGGACCCACGAGAGGCAACCATGCATTGATATTTCTCTCCTTCTCTCCTTCCCTTCCCCTCTAAAGATAAATAAATAAAATCTTAAAAAAAAAAAGAATTACTGGTAAAATCCAACTCCATCATTTTATGGTCGGGAACTAAAAGCCTACCAAGAAAGCTAAATAAATTAGTCAAGATCACATAGCTAATAAATAGCAAGTAAGGTTTTTCTTAATCCAAATACTATACATTTTTCATTATGCCACATATATTATGTATCAATTACATGTGCAAGAAATAATCACCATAAAGACTAGACTCTCTGATTTTAGTAATTTTGCTTTGGTGTTAATACTCTGAGTTTATACATAGGATCATAATGAAATTTGTCAACTGTAATAAAACTGCAATGACACTACTGCTAATTATATAACAAAAACAAAATAAAAACCTTAGAAAAATGTTGTCTATATGTTACATTGTTTTACGATGGTTTATATATGGTTAATATTCACACTCAATCCAATAAATAATCCAATTTTTCCATGTAGAAGCAACTGCTCTTATCCTGTTTTGCCTCCTTCTTGCTGTCAACTCAAAGTTAAGAAAACTAGTTAACTAGTTTAGTTAAACTACAAGGCAAGTTTATTATAAGATATATGAATTCAGGTTTAATATCAAATAAATCCCTTGCTGAATCAAATCACCATTTTGTCATGTTACTTACAATTAGTTTTATTAACTTAATAAAATGTATAAGAAACTTAAAAAGTAAAATAACTTAAAAGGTACATAAATTATGAGAATTCAGCACTTATAAGTACAATAGTAGGCTAAAGTTAACAAATCTTTTGAACCTTCAAAGCTCACAGCATATAATACTTTCTAAATGTAAACTTAACCACAAACTCTTTGTTGGACAAAGCATCATTAAGGATTGGTGTTTCAAAAAATATACTTTGAAAAATGTAATACTATGTCATTGTTCAGAGGACTACACCTATGCAAGGTAATATTTCATATAATTTACATCTGGATTTAAAAAAATTTAGATAGACAAGATATACACCCATAATGTAAAATAAGTTAAGACAATCATATAAAATAAAGCAAGGCAGTTTATGCCTATGTATCATATAAACTATAAAATTAATATTGCTAAGAGCCCAGAAAGGGAAGACGAACAATAGGCTTAGTTGGAACAGTCAAGGAGAGTTTTTATTTCTTAATAGTTTTGAAACTAAAATCCTGAGTATTTTAATCTTATGCACTATGCCTATAAGTTTGGCATCTATCACTGGGTAAGTAAAAATCACAGCTGTTATATTAAGGGTTTGATATATATTTATTTAATTCTTCCACAACTCTATAATGTACATGTTATTTCCATTTTACAAACCTATGTCCCACAGGTTAAAACTTATTAGTCTATGTACTTACTACTACTGAACTATATATTTAAAAATGCTTAAGGTGAAAAATATTATGTGCACTTTACTATAATAGAAACAAGAAAAAATACTTACTTGTCTAGGTCATATAATGTATGTGAAATTCGTACAATGACTTCTACTCCAGCTTCCGTAGCCAGTTTCTTAATAGCTGCATCTCGTTCCTTTCCAAAGGGCTCAGAATCATACTCAATTGAAAGTTTAGTAATGTTCCATTCCTAAGATAAGACACAAGGGGCAAAATGTACACAAATTTAAAAAATACTTTTTCTGTTATAATAATGGGGTCTGGAAAAAACTGAAAAGCTCATGTTTTCCATATCAAATAATTATACTTGCATCAAACTTTAAAT
Source organism: Carollia perspicillata (assembly GCA_004027735.1). NCBI lineage: Eukaryota > Metazoa > Chordata > Mammalia > Chiroptera > Phyllostomidae > Carollia > Carollia perspicillata. The sequence continues at coordinate 13,054 of PVKM010003052.1, forward strand.
ATGCAGCAAGCAGATGTATAATTTATAGATTAAAAATACATAAATAAGAAATGTACACTCCCTAGATATCAAGAACTGCGCTAGGCATAAGACAATCTAGCAATATGCTTAAAACCAGCTTCCTACACCAAATGTGTTTGTATAGCACTTTCCTTTTTCAAATAATTTATACTTACTTTATCTCATTTGCTCCTCAAAAGAACCCTTAGAGTTTGGCACTTTGATTGGTATCTCCATTTTGAAGATATGGGTGTTTTAAAAATTTAGGGATTTGCTCAAGTTCACAGAGCGCCAGAATGTCTGCATTTATGCTGACTGCTTCTAAGAATTGGTGGTTAATATGGTATAAGCTTTGCTGTTTTATTTCTGATTACCAAAAAACGTTAACTGGAAAACAATGGAGATAGGTAATTATAATTGCAGCTATTCATTGAGTGTCAGGTGCTATATTAAAAAGTTCTGCACAGCTCCTTACAGTGATTTTCAATGAGGAGGCTGTGACTACAGGAAATTAAGCTATTTCCTAGGGTGGATAGTAAAGTTTTTTAAATTCTAAAATCTACTCTGATATATCTTACAAAAAAAATCATCTGTAATTCTACCATTATTTAACTGACTATATAGTGACATACTGTAATTCCTCAAACCTGTACGGATTAGACCAGGGCTGTCAGCAACAGTAGGCTTTGTTTGTTTTCTGTTTTGTAATTACCATTATAAACCTTGCAGTGCACCATCTTTATGCGTACATCTTAAAAATCTAGGGGCATTTGTACTATTTTTTCTAGAAATAATGCCTTGAAAAATATTTAATGGATACTTTATGCACATTTAAATATTTGATACATACTGTCACATTTTCCACCAGTTATCCTGTACCAATTTACTCCCGCATCAGCAGTACACCGGTGTTTACTCCCCATACAGTACAATCCACACATACAATAGTGGTACCGCTAGTACATACACACAGTATACAAAGAAAAATAATATCTCATTTAAAATATTTTCCTTTCTTTTTAAAAAAATATTTCATTTATTTATTTTTAGAGAAAGGGGAAGGGAGGGAGAAAGAGAGGGAGAGAAACATCAATGTGTGGTTGCCTCTCACGTGGTATTCACTGGGGACCTGGCCTGCAACCCAGGCATGTACCCTGACTGGGAATCGAAATGGCGACCCTTTGGTTCGCAGCCCGTGTTCAATCCACTGAGCCACACCAGCCAGGGCTATTTTCCTTTCTTGAAAGTCTTGGAGAATTCTTACCAAGTTGTCAATAACTGCTCACTTTGAGGCACAGAATTTCAGAGTATAAATAATGTAATTATTTTTATTTTACAGTTGCATTTGTTCAGATTTGTTAATACAATCATGTACTGCTTTTGAAATTTAAAGATAAGATTAAAATGAGAACAGGAAAATATTACATTTGTTTTACAGTAAGGCAATATACAGTAGTAGTCAAAAAAACAGAGGATCTAAAGTCCTGAGTTCAAAGACTGGCTCAACTCTCACCATCTGTTTGCCTACCTAAAAAATGAGTACAATGTAAGTAAAGTGTCTAGAGAGTACCTAGCACATAAGCACTGTGTAAGTGTTTGGTATAGTAAAATTAAAAAAAAATGTTATTGGCTTGCAGAAAGATTAAATGAGATAATGCCTGTAAATTGTTTAGAACATAGTACAGAAAAAGACATCAATGAATAATAGCTGTTATCAGCTATTATTATTACTAGTCATTTGTATATTTCTTCTTCTGCAAGTTGAAGGTTATGTTTGCTTGGTTTTCTATTGAAGTTAATTTTCCTCTTACAGATTTATAAGAGCTCCTTACATTATTTTTTATACTCACCCTAGGAGATGCTTATTGGTTTTAGAAATAGGGGAAAGGAGGGAGAGAAACATCTACATGAGAGAGAAACACTGATCAGTTGCCTCTAATACACGCCCGACCACCAAACCCGCAACCTAGGTATGTGCCCCGACTAGGAACTGAACCTCAGACCTTTCAGTTTACAGGACAATGCTCCAACCAGCGGAGCCACACTGGTTAGGGCAAGAGCTCCTCACATTTTAATGATAGTAACCTTTCTGCCATATATGTTACAAAAAAGTTTTTTTTCTAAATAGTAGTTTGCACTTTAACTCTATAATTTTTTTTACATTTTTTATTGTTTTTCATGTATAGTTTTCTGCCTTTTCCCCCCACCCCTCCCCACCGCCCTAGCCCTCCCCACCTCCCTCCCCCATTTCCACCCCCCCTTGTTATTGTCCGTGTGTCCTTTATAATTATTCCTGTAAACCCTTCACCCTTTTCCCCCATTATCGCCTCTCCTCTCCCCTCTGGTCACTGTCAGCCTGTTCTCAATTTCAATGTCTTTGGCTATACTTTGCTTGCTTGTTTGTTTTGTTGATAATTCTATAAATTTTTATTGACAAAAAGATATTTAGTTTCTAGAAAGGAAATGTTAGAGTCAATAGCTCTCCCTCAGCTTTATCCTTTTTTGATAAAGGAAGGGAACATAAGGCAGAGATCTAAAGAGCCAAAGACCACATTATTAGTACAGTTGAATTGGAGAAAAGATACTCCGTTTAAGAGCAGGTAAGCCTGTTAATATTTCACCCCCAAATTACACAGATTTACCCACCTAATGATAAGCAGCACCTTCCCCACAGTGCGGGCTGCCCCTGTACAATTTATCGCATGGAAGCAGGGAAGAGGACATGTGCTCTCTGCAACTGAAGAGAGAAGGTACGATCTGAGCTATACTACACTGCCTTTGCTGTCTCTGCTAACGCCACAATGAGATCGTTCACTTCCTCCCTGGAAATGCAACAGTGAATCTCCCTACAAGAGAAAACGAAAACTCAGGGAAGAGAAAATTCCCCAAGCATTAAATGTATTCATTCATATGCCAAACACTTACTATAATTCTTATTACAGGCCAGATACAACCTTCCCTTTCTCTAAAATCAATACACATATCCTTGGGTGGAGATTTTCTAAAAACACAAAAATTAAACCAATAGTAAGCAGAAGAAAAAACAAAGAATAAAGAGAGGAATGGAAATCAAAGAAACAGATAGACAAATACAAGGAAAATAAATGAGCAATAACTTACTGTCCCTTGCCTCTAAAGCCACCTGTATTTGCCCTGCTTTCCCTTTCAGAAAGAACCTTCACAGAGGAATAGGGCAAGAAATGGTTCACAAGAACAGTCCACTGGGTGGCTGAGAAACTTCATGTAGGGCACGAGGTAACCTAACTGGAGCTGATCTATAGAAGTGGTCTACTGGGTGGCAGAGAAACTTACCAGAGGACATGGGTCGGCTGGAGCTGATCTGTAAAAGGGGCCTATCAGGTGTCAGGGAAACTGGCCAGAGTGTGCATGTAGGCTAGGGCTTGTCCAGGAAATCTACTGAGATTAAGTATTACTGGGCCTCCCACTTGCTCATCTATTGGGTAAGGTGGCAGAAAAAAAGGCACAAAGATAACAAGAAGGAAAAGCCTTTTCTCACCTGCTATAAACTTGTAGAGAACCACCAGCAATGTGTATTGACAAAGCCTAGTGTCAAGCCAGCTGGAAAACAGTAATGTTTACAGCACCTATCTTCAGTATCACAAAGCAGGCCAAACATGGGTGGATTTGGAGCCAAGGGACAATAAGTTATTGCTCATTTATTTTCCTTATATGTGTCTATTTGTTTCATTGATTTCCATTCCTCTCTTTATTCTTTGTTTTTTCTTCTGCTTACTATTGGTTTAATTTTTATATTTAAAAAAAAATCTCCACCCAAGAATATGTGTATTGATTTTAGAGAAAGGGGAAGGGAGAGGGGGAGAGAGAAACACCTACGTGAGCAAAAAATATCAGTGGGCTGCAACCCACACGTGCCACGATGGGGATTGAGCCTGCAATCTAGCTATGTGCCCTGACCAGGGATCAGACTCACAATCTCCTAGTGTACAGGACAATGCTCCAACCAATTGAGCCATCCAACCAGGTCTAATTTTTCTATTTTTTTAAGGTGGAAGCATCTTTGATTCCTCCTTTTCTAATACAGTAGTGAAAGATATTTTTCTCTAAGCACTGCTATAGATGAATCCCCAAATTTTGCTATATTGCCTTTCCATTATGACTCAGTTATAAATATTTGCTGTTCTCTTGCTATTCATTTTAATTTAATTCTACTGAAGTCAGAGAATATGTTCTACAAGATTTCAGTCTTCTGAAATTTATTGATATCTGTTTATGGCTTAGTGTATGGTCTATCTTAGTGAATGTTTCATATGTACTAGGAAAGAACATATATTCTGTAGTTCTTGGGCACAGTGTTCTACAAATATCAGTTACATCACACTGGTTGGTAGTGTTTTTCAAATCATCTATATCTTCACTAATTTTGGTATATTATATCAATAACTGAGAGGTGTAAAAATCACTAACTATGATTGTGAATTTAACCTAGTTTTATTAGTTTGAGATTCAAGTTTTTATGCTATTTGGAGATAATACACATTTATGATGGTTTTATCTTTTTGAAGGAAGACTTCACTCCGTATCTCCGCTAATTTTGTCTTAACTTCTACTTTCCTATGCCTACTATTTGCAAGTACATTTTCCCTGTCTTTTATTTGAAACTATCTGTTTCTTCATATTTTTAAAATGGTTCCTCTAATCAGCACATAGTTGGTTCTTGTGTATTTTTTACCCAGTCAAACTGTGCCTTTTAAATAAAGAGCTTAAAGCAGACCTTTACATTTAATATAACTATTGATATAGTTGGGTTTAAATTTATCTTGGTTAAGTTTTATTTTTGCCTGTCTCTTTTGTGTTCCCTACCTTACTTCATTTGAATGAGTCAAGTATTTTTAGTATTTCATTTTAAACTCCTCCGTTAACTTTTTGGAAATAGCTCCTTATGTTTAGATCACAATATGCATTCTTATTACAGTCTATCTTCAAATCATATATTGCTAATGAATAATATAAGGGTATACATATATATATACACACACACACATATATAGACTATATAAAAATACATAGTCTGTCAGGGAAAAGTCCAGCCATTGTTAATATAAGAGAATGGCTTGTGTGATGTAACCTGGCAGCCAAGGAGAATGGACTGGAATCCACTGTTGTCCATGCTCACGGGTCATTCATACATGTTCTTTGACTAATCCCTTCCCCTTCTTTCCACCATTCCTCCCTCCCCCATTTCCTCTGGCAGCCATCATTCTGTTCCCTGTTTCCATGTCTCTGGTTCTGTTTTGCTCATTAGTTTATTTTGTTCATTAGGTTCCTTATGAACACTCTTATAAGTGAGATAATATGGTATTTGTCTTTCACCACCTGGCTTATTTCACTTAGCATAATAGTCTTCAGTTCCATCCATGTTGTCCCAAAGGGTAGGGATTCCTTCCTCTTTCTCTCTGCTGCATATTATTCCATTGTGTAAATGTATCACAGTTTTTTAATCTACGCATCTACTGATGGGCACTTAGGCTGTTTCCAACACTTGGCTATTGTATGTAGTGCTGCTATGAACAAAGGGGTATGTAAGTTCTTTTGAATTGGTGTTTCAGGATTCTTAGGGTATATTTCCAGCAGTAGAATCACTGGGTCAAAAGGCAGTTCCATTTTTAGTTTTTTGAGGAAATTCCATACTGTTTTCCACAGTGACTGCACCAGTCTGCATTTCCCCAATAGTGCAATAGGTTTCCCTTTTCTCCACATCATAGCCAGCACTTGCTCTTTGTTGATTTATTAATAACCACCATTCTGGCAGGTGTGAGGTGATATCTCATTGTGGTTTATTGTGCATCTGATGGCTAATGATGTTGTACATTTTTTCATATGTCTATGGGCCATCTGTGTGTCCCCCTTGGAGAAGTGTCTATTCAGGTCCTCTGCCCATTTTTTATGGACTGTATCTTCTGGTGCTGAGTTGTATAAATTCTCTATATAGTTGGGACATTAAACCCTTGTCAGATGCATCATTGGCAAATATATTCTCCCACATAGTTTCCTTTTCATTTTGATGATGGTTTCTATATCCGTGTAGATTTTTAATTTGATATAGTCTCATTTATTTTTTTCCTTTATTTCCCTGACCCTAGGAGTTGTATCAGCAAAAATATTGCTGTGTGGGATATCTGAAATTTTACTGCCTATTTTTTCCACTAGGACTTTTACGATATCGCGACTTATACTTAAGTCCTTTATCCATGTTGAGTTTATTCTGGTGTATGGTATAAGTTGGTAGTGTAGTTTCATTTTTTTGCATGTATCAGTCCAGGTCTCCCAACATAATTTATTAAAGAGGCTATTTTTACTCCATTGTATGCTAGTGCCTCCTTTGTCAAATATTAATTGACCATAGAGTTGTGGGTTTATTTCTGGGCTCTCTATTCTGTTCCATTGGTCTGTCTGTTCTTATGCCAGTACCAGACTGTTTTGTTTTCAGTGACCCTGCAGTATAGTTTGATATCAGGTATTGTGATACCTCCAACTTTGTTGTTCTTTCTCAAGATTGCTATGGTTATTCAGTGTCTTTTTTGGTTCCATATAAATATTTGTTCTAGATCTGTGAAATATACCCTTGATATTTTAATAGAGAGTGTGTTGAATCTATAGATTGCTTTGGGTAGTATGGACATTTTCACCATGTTAATCTTCCAATCCAAGAATGAGGTATATACTTCCATTTACGTGTATCTTCCTCAGTTTCTTTCTTCAGTGTTCTCTAGTTTTCTGAGTACATGTCTTTTACTTCCTTGGTTAAATTTATTTCCAGGTACTTTGTGTGTTTTTTTGCTGCTATAGTAAATGGGTTTTTTTTTTTTTTTTAGTTTCTCTTTCTGATAGTTCATTGTTGGTGTACAAAAATGCCATCAATTTCTGAATATTGACTTTGTATCTTGCTATGTTGCCAAATTCATTTATTAGGTTGAGTTGTTTTTTGGTTAGCCTACAGGGTTTTCTGTGTATATCATCATGTTGTCTGCAAATAAGGATGGTTTTACTTTCTTCTCCTCCTTTCCAATCTGGATGCCTTTTATTTCTTCTTCTTCTCTGATTCCTATGAATAGGACCTCCAGTACTATGTTGAATCAGATTGGTGAAAGTGAACACCCTCGTCTTGTTCCTGATCTTAAGGGAACTGTGTTCAGCTTTTTCCTACTGAGTATGATGTTGGCAGGAGGTTTTTCATATGTGGTCTTTAAGTTGAAGTATGCTCCCTCTATTCCCACTTTGCTGAGTGTTTTTGTCATAAATGGGTACTAGATTTTATCAAATGCTTTTTCTGCATCTACTGATATGATTATGTGACTTTTGTCTTTCATTTTGTTTATGTGATGTTCACATTTACTGATATGTGAATATTGTGCCATCCTTATATCCCTGGAATAAATCCCACTTGATTATGGTGTATGATCTTTTAAATGTATTGTTGAATTCAGTTTTCTAGTTATTTTGTTGAAAATTTTGGCATCTATGTTCATCAGAGATATTGGCCTGTAATTTTCTTTCTTTGTTGTGTCTTTACCTCGTTTTGGGATCAAGATAATACTGGTCTCATAAAAAGAGTTGAGAGTCTTCCCTCTTCTTGAATTTTCTGGAATACTTTGAGAAGGATAGGTGTTAGTTCTTCTTTGAATGTTTGGTAAAATTTGCCTTTGAAGCCATCTGGACTAGGGCTTTTTGTGCCAGTGGTTTTTTGAGTACTGCTTCAATTTCACTAGTTGTTATTGGACTATTCAGGTTTTCTGCTTCTTCCTGATTCAGTTTTGGAAAATTGTATGTTTCTAAAAATGTTTCCACTTCACCCACATTGTCCAATTTCTTGGCATAGAGTTGTTCATAGTCATTTCTTACACTCCTTTGTATTTCTGTGGTATCAGTTGTCACTTCTCCTCTTTCCTTTCTGATTTTATTTACTTTGGTTCTCTTTTTTTTTCTTGATGAGTCTGGTTAATAATTTGTCCCTTTTCTTTATCTTTTCAAAGAACCAGTTCCTGGATTCACTGATCCTTTGAATTGTTTTTTTAGTCTCTATGTCATTTAATTCAGCTCTGATCTTGATTATTTCCTTCCATATATACATCTATTTACCTTTGTTCCACCTTGTGTTATCTTGTTATAGATTTTATTTCTATTATATTACAACTCCATAATATTAGTATTATCCTCCATAATGCATTGCTATTATAGTTTTAACCTGTCAACAGTATTTTAAAGGAAATAGGATATAGAAATATACATGACTAAAATAATAGAAAAGGTGGTCTTTTATATTTTCTCATATATTTAGTGCTCATCCTTCTTTGCCACAGATCCTGTGTTTCATCTTGGTTTCATTTCACCTAGAAGAACTTCCTTTAGTATTTCTTACAGAAATACTAAAGATCTTAAAGATCTACTTGGAATAAATTACTTCTGCTTTGTTTGCTTAAAAATGCCTCAGCCCTGGTTGGTGTGGCTCAGTGGACCGAGTGGTGCCCTGCAAACCACAGGGTCCTTGGTTTGATTCCCAGTCAGGGCACATGCCTGGGTTGTGGGCTAAGTCCCCAGTAGGGGCACTCAAGAGGCAACCACACACTGATGTTTCTCTCCCTCTCTTCCTCACTTCCTTCCCCTCCCCAAAAATAAATAATCTAAAGAAAAAAATCGGTGAAAAAAATTTTTTTTAAAAAGCCTTCATTTTACCTTCTTTCTTTTCTTTTTTCTTTATTTGAAAGAACAGTTTTGCTAAGTTAACATGCTTGTTTGTAGTTCTTTAAAGATGTCCTTCCCTTGCCTCTGGACTTTATTGTTTCTGATAAGAAATCACCTATCATTCTCATCCCTAAGTATGTCTTTTCTCTTCCAGCACTCATAAAATTTTCTATCTTTCACTTAATTGACTATGATGTAGCAAGATGTGGATTTATTAATATTTATAATGTTTGGCACTTGTTGAGCTTCTTGGCACTGTGGGTTGATACCTTTCATCAGTAGTGAAGAATTTTCAATCATTACATCTTTAAATAAATACATTGTTTCTGTCCCAATCTCTCCTCTTTTTTCTAAGCCTATAGTTAGATATATGTTAGGCCATTTACTATTGTTCCACAAATCTCAGACATTTTGTTCCCTTTTTTTTTTTTTTAAAAAAGGTCTTTCTTTTTGCCCTGGCAGGGCAGTTCAGTTGGCTGGAGCATTGTCATATACACCAGAAGGTTGCAGGTTCAATCCCCTATGAAGGCACATGTGTGCAGGAGGCAGCCAATTGATGCTTTTCTTTGCATCAATGTTTCTCTCTCTCTACTCTGTGCTCTCTCTCTAAAATCAATAATAAACAAATATCCTTTGATGAGGATTTTTAAAAAATCTTTCATTTCTTTCTATTTCAGTTGGGATAATTTCTGTTGATTGTCTTCAAGTTCACTGATCCTTTGTTCTGTTCTGTCCAGTCTGGATAAGCCCATTGAATGAATGAATTCATTTCTGGCATTGTGTGTTTGAGTTCTAGAACTTTCATATTTGTTTTTTTTAATAGTTTCCATTTTTGTACTGAAATTACCATCTACTCACATATATCTTTCACCTTTCAACTAGATTCTTTAATACTGATAGCATAACTGTTGTAAAATACTTTATTCTAATCCCAACATCTGCATCAAATGTGAGACTGTTTTTATTGACTATTTTACTTGGTTTCAAGCCACATTTTCAGGCTTCTTCATGTGTCTCATAATTTTTTACTGTAGTATGCCAAAAAATTATATAAAAGAATAAAGATGAAATAAATAACATTTTCTCTAGAAAAGTGCAGTCTTCGCTCTCTCTGACTGCTAGAAGTTGAATTAAAGTAGTCTAGAGCTGAGCGGGATCTGGGCTTTGCTGCTGCTTTGGTTAAATTCCATTCACCACTGGCCCTGAATATTTTGAGGGCAGGATCCAGATATTTCTTCAACAGGGATTTGAGTACTGACAAGACACCTTTCTCTGATTTACAGCCCAGACACTAGCTTAACAAACTGTAGGGCATCTCTCTTTACTTTGTTGTATACCCATAAGCTTTAAGATCGCTAGGGAGTTCTCTTTGTTTTACAACCCTGTCCAATAATTTTCTGCACCTCAGGAGGTATCTTTCTACCCTCTGTCCTGTCCCCAGCTTCAGTGGGCTTGCTACATGGCAGTAAGTGAATGCTCAGTGCACTTCAATGCGGGATCTCTCTCAGCTCTTCTCCTTGCCTCAGCCTTCAGCACACTGTCACTGCCTGGCACTCTATGGAGGGAGGCACTGTAGAAAAGAACCAGAAAGCGAGTGTAAACTTGCTCTGTGACTAGGGCTTCTTGGGATCCTAATCTGCCACATCAGCCCACACATGTCCACAAAAAGCTCTGTAAAATCTTGACTGATTTCTCTTCAGAGAGAGCCATGCAAATATCTGGAGTGTGATATCCAGAAATCGGTCCAGATTTCTCCCCTGAGCACTTGAGTAGGACCAGAATGTCTAGGCAACAAGTACACTTAGATGTTTAAAAGGCATCTCAAACTTTTAAAAAAATTAACTCCTGATTTCTCCATAAACTTGCTCCTCCCATCGTCTTCCTCATCTCACTAAACGGCAACCCACTGTGTCATTTTCCCAGGCTAGAAACCTAAAGTCATCCTTGACTCTCATAGACCACATATATTTAAAAAATATATCCAAAACCCTACCACTTTTTAACAACTCTATCTAGTCATCGTCTCTCCATCATCTTTTTCCTGAATAACTGCCATGGCTCATTGATCTTTCTGCTTCTGCCTTTACATTTTCCACTCTCCCATGTCTATTCTCTACAAATAGCCAACAAATAACTATGTTGAAATTATCTTAGTAGTTTAAAACAAATGATTTAACTCTCACAAGTCTGTCAGTTAGTGAACAAACGTAAGTGAAATCAGGTCACTCCTCTACTGAAAAATCTCCCCTGGCATCCCATTTCACCCGGAGTAAAAGCCAAAGTCCTTAGCATGGTCTCTACAGGTCAGTGCTCTGGCTCCTTGCAACCTCTCTGACCCTATGTCTTCTTTTCACTCACTGTGCTCTAGCCATGCTGGCCTTTTTGCTGTTTCTAAACAAGTCATGGCACCCTTCCACACCAGGGTCTTTGTAACTGCTGTTCCTTCTGCCTGCAGTACTCCTCCCCTTGTTGAAATTATCTTAGTAGTTTAAAACAAATGATTTAACTCTCACAAGTCTGTCAGTTAACTAGATGGTTCTTTTGTTGGTCTCAAGTGGCTCAATTTCGAACCTGCAATCAGCTGGCAGTGGGGCTGGGTGGAGGAGAGACTAAGATATCTCTTACACATCTCAGACCTTGGTGCTAGCTGTTGGTTGGCCCCCTCTCTGCTCATGGTCTCCCATAATTCAATATTTTAACCCAGGTTTCCTTGCATGGTACAGGAAGTATTCCAAAAGGCAAAGAGTCATTTGAGGTCTAGGATTTGAAATCAATATCTTCTTTGGCACTTGATCAAAACAAGTTGCAAAGCCAACCCAGGTTTAAAACATTAAGAAAATAAACTCCACACTTTTATGGAACAAGCTGCAAAATATTGTGGATTCAATATAGCACACCCCAGACATTTGCATGGCTCAGTCTCTTCTTATGTTAGCTCAAATATCACTTTGTCAGTTAGCCATGGTTCCATATTAACTACCCTCTCCTCATCTTGGCACTTAATTATTCCACACTTTATTTTAGCACCTAATACCACCTGACATTATATATTTACTTATTTGCTTATTATTGTCTCCTTTCCAATACAGTGTAAGTCCATGAAGGTAGAAACTTTTTCTGTTTGGTTCACTACTAGGTCCCTGACACATTGAACACTGCCTTGTACGTAGTAGTTATTCAATCAATATGTATTGAATTAATGATCTTACTCAAATGGTTAAAATAATAAAGAATTTGAAATAACTCAAAAAGGATAACAAATTTTATGCATTAAAATGTTAGTGACTTCATATATTCTCCTTTGATTTATTCTGGGATTTTGAACAAATCATTTTATTAAGCGTCAGTGTGTCCATCAATAAAGACTTTAGCCATGTCTGTTTCTTGGATACGATGAGGATGGTTTAAACCAATACCTGAAACTAGTCATGCATAAAAAGTTTCTGCAGGGCCTGGAATATGCATGATCTCGGTGGCTTACCAGCTTGGCATTAAATGTTTCCAGAAATGCAAGATTTAACTGCGTAATAATAATAATAATAATATTTTATTATTTATGTAAGATAACTATGATTAATAGTGTTATCCAGCCAAGTTTTGCCAAAGGCTAGTGTCTGTTAATTTTTTTAGCATTTCTTCAGTAGAATGTAAAAAAGTTTTTTTTAAAAAGCCATCATGATAGGCTATATTAAATCTGAATTTAACTGAGAAAAATTCTAAATTAAAAACACATAAAAAAGCAACAGTTTATCAGACATACATGTATATATAAAAATGCTCTGACCCCATTCCTAAATCCACTCAATATAAATGGAATAAAATGAGTGAATATTATAGAGAGGAGAAGATGCACACTAGTGGGACATCAATACTGGAAGTGCTATCACCACCCCAATAAACTAAAGGCACTATTATTAGACCTAAACTATTTTTACCACTAATGTGGGGAATAGGATTACTTACCTATTAAAAATTCTCACTATTTTCTGTACTAGAATAACAAAACCTGAGGAAATAATGTAAATGAGCCAGCTAGTTATAGACAAAAGAATCTTTTTTCACAGAGAAACTGGGGGTGTAAAGGTTAGGATAGGAAGGATACCTACTTTTTACTTTATATTATTTTGTGCTTTTTTTAAAACACATGCATGTAGCAGCCCTAAACAAAAAGTTTTTTTAAAAAAAAACATACACTAGAAAAGAAATTAACTTCCTCTATGGCTCTGCAAAGAGCAAATAAATATGAAAGGAAGTGTTCATAAATAGTATTTTATACAGACTATGGTACATAGCCCAAGGGAAAATGAGAATAAAATAATTCATACTTTTTGTGCATGTGCTTGTGTTCATGTATCTGTATTCTATGGAAACCACTGCCTCAGCCACACTGACAAGACAGAACATCATGTAATTGCAGAAGACAGTTGGATCTAATAATATGCTATTTTAGGCAGAAGAAAGCTCAAAACAAACACAAAAGACTTGCTGATTTAAGACAAGTTTTTTTTAAAAAAACAAGTAAATAAAAGTTTTGTTCTTTTTAAAGTGACTAAAATCCTCTTAGGATTCATTTTACTCATACCACATGAATTTAGAGATAAGGTTCAAGCAATTACCCACATTACATTTTTACTCATGAATTGTTGATAAAGTTGATATTGTTGATATTACTACTGTTTCTGACTCTAAGCAGCTACAGTAGTGAACAAGCTTTAATGCAGTAAGTTGTCACTAGCCAAAACTGTCGCAGTAGTCAAAACCTAAACATTAAAGATTTCTCTCATACCAGTGGGAAAAGTCTAGGTAGTGTTGGTTTGATTCTCAGCATTAGAAACATTCTCATTCAGGGAAAGGAATTCTTCTCTTCTGCATTATGATAGAAATTTTGCTATTATAAAAATGTGATGAGTCAAACAGCTGGAAGAAAAAAAGAAGATATACATTTGGAGTTCTAATGGTAATGAATTGGAAGGGATGAATAAAAAAAGCCAGAAAACTCAGTTTCTGGACTGATCACTTCCGAGAGCTAGTTGTATGGCCTTGGTCAACTCATCTAATCCTCTAAGACTAATATTTTCATTTGAAAAAAAAAGAGGGAAATAAGATGAGGAGATTTTTAAGGTTCTACCAAGTTTAAAAAAAAACATATAGTTTTGCATTAGACCAAGAAAGTCTTCTTCTAAGAATCATTCCAATAATGTAGTGGCACATGTGATCAAAGATCATGTATATCTGGACAAGATTGCTCATTGACATCATTATTTGTATAAGCAAAAGGCCTATGGAAACATAATTCAATGTTCAGTGGAAAGCTAGTTAAAGAAATTATAGAATATCTATACAACGGAATACTGTGAAGCCATTTAAAAGACTGGGGAAGTAATATGGAACCATATCCAAAATACATGGTTATGTAAATACACTACTGCACGGAAGGGTGTAATAGTGTTTTCATCCCGGTTTTTAAAAAGGGGGATAATGACACACACACACACACAGATATATGTATATGTATAGTATTGCATATATACATATTTAAAATAGTATGCATTTTTACACACATATATTTTTATTTATTCTAAGAATATTTGTAATGAATACACAAAAAACTGGTAGTTGTTACTCTGGGAAGAAAACTAGCAGTTTAATGCAGAAGAAAGACTTCTTTTACTGTCTGATTTTATCACTTGTAACTATTTTACTAAATAAAGAAAAAAACCACAAAATTTTTATTTAAAAATTTGTATTTCCCACCCTTTAAGTTATCCAAAACACCTTATTTACCAAATATGTATCTTCCCTGACAAAATATTAATATTTTATGCATAATTACCTTGAAAAGTCTAGGAAACACATCTGCTGGTTGTCCCCGAATCACGAACAGACGAGAGTTCAATTTTCGCAGATTAGCATCAAGGTCTTCAAGACATTGAAGCAAAAATCTAGGGAGACAATATTATTAAAGTTATTAAATATATACATAATATATAAAATATTGCAAAATCATGTTATTCTAAAAGGTGAAACGCCGACACCATCATCCAATTACCTCTTACCATCTTATTACTTCTAATTGATATATAGTTTCCAGAAGCCACACATATAATTTTAAAAATTACAGCACAAGTTTGTTAGTATTTTATTTTATTATTTTTTAAACATATTTTATTGATTATGCTATTACAGTTGTCCTATTTTCCCCCCTTTGTTCCACTTCGCCCTGCACACCCACTCACACCTGCATTCCCCACCTTTAGTTTATGCCCATTGGTTGTACATATAAGTTCTTTGGCTTCTACATTTCCTATACTATTCTTAACCTCCCCCTGTCTATTTTCCACCTACCATTTATGCTACATGTTCTCTGTACCTTTTCCCCCTCTCCCACTCCCACTCCCCCACTGATAACCCTCCATGTGATCCCCATTTCTGTGATTCTGTTCCTGTTCTAGTTGTTTGCTTAGTTTGTTTTTGTTTTTAGGTTTGGTTGTTAATAGCTGTGAGTCTGTTGTCATTTTACTGCTCATATTTTTGATCTTCTTTTTCTTAGATAAGTCCCTTTAACATTTCATATAATAAAGGCAGGGTAATGATGAACTCCTTTAACTTGACCTTATCTGGGAAGCACTTTATCTGCCCTTCCATTCTAAATGAAAGCTTTGCTGGATAGAGCAATCTTGGATGTAGGTCCTTGCCTTTCATCACTTTGAATATCTCTTGCCTGCAAAGTTTTTGAGAAATCAGCTGACAGACTGATGGGAATTCCTTTGTAGATGACTGTCCCCTTATCTGTTGTTGCTTCTAGAATTCTCTCCTTCATTTCAATCTTGGGTAATGTAATTATGATGTGCTTTTGTGTGTTCCTCCTTGGGTCCAACTTCTTCGGGACTCTCTGAGCTTCCTGGACTTCCTTTATAAAAGTCTACTTCCTTTGCCAGATTGGGAAAGTTCTCCATTATCTTTTCAAATAAGTTTTCAATTTCTTGCTCTTACTCTTCTCCTTCTGGTACCCCTATGGTTTGGATGTTGGAATGTTTAAAATTGTCCTGGAGGTTCCTAAGCTTCTCATTTTTTTGAATTCTTGTTTCTTCATTCTGTTCTGGTTGAATGTTTCTTTGTTTCTTCTGCTCCAAACTGTTGATTTGAGTCCCGTTTCCTTCCCATCACTGTTGGTTCCCTGTACTTTTTCCTTTATTTCACTTTTCATAGCCTTCATTTTTTCTTCTAATTTGTGACCATATTCAACCAATTCTGTTAGTATCTTTATTACCAGTGTTTTGAATTGTGCATCTGATAGGTTGGCTATCTCTTCGTCATTTAGTTGCATTTTTTCTGGAGCTTTGATCTATTCTTTCATTTGAGCCATTTTTTTTTTTTGTCTTTGTGTACCTGTTACGTAGTAAGAGGCAGAGCCTTAGTTGTTCACCAGGGTGGGGCAACCCACATCAATACATTGTGATGCTGTACGTGGGGGAGGGTCCGTGAGGGAACAATGGCACTTGCTCTACTCTCTGCCAGATTTCAGTCACTTCTCCACTCCTCACAATCAAACTGAGCCCTTCTGGTTCTGATTCCTGGGTGGGCGGGCTTGTGTAAGTTCTAGGACCCTGTGGGTTTCTCCAATGAACTCTCCTGTGAGGCTGGGAGTTTCTCCAACTGCTGTCTCAACCCCCACAGGTGCTTTCAGTCAGAGACTTTGAGGCTCTATTTCCCTGCACTGGAACCCTGGGTTGCTTGGCCTATCTTGCTCCCCAGTTGTTCCTCCTGGTTTCTCTGGGCACGAATGTGGGACCACTTGGTCCATCAGCTGCTGCCTCTGTTGCGAGTCCTCTCCACCTGGCTGTCCTTCTCCACCCCTACTACCAGTCTGGGTGTGAGTGTTTCTTCTTCAGCTCCTTGGTTGTTGGACTTCCATACAGTTTGACTTTCTGTCAGTTCTGGTTGTTTTTTGTTTTTAAATTTGTTGTTGTCCTTTTTTTGGTTGTGCGAGGAGGCACAGTGTGTCTACCTATGCCTCCATCTTGGGCAGAAGTCAGTTTCTTAGTATTTTAATAAAGTTCCTAAACTAAATCAGTAAGTTTCATTAAATAATAGTATTAGCAAAGGTTTAATTTGTAAATATAAAATTATATAAATAAACCAATAAATAGATCTCATAGTTTAAACTTGATGAAATGAATTCAAGTTCCTATAGAAAAACCAACGTCAAAAACCTATAGCATTTTCTACTGGAAAAAAATGGAAACATCCTATTTAATCACTCTGAGCAAATAAGCAATTTATGAATGCAAGTGTGTTATTGGGGGATATTATAATTATCTAAGAGAGAGACAACAATGCTCATTTTCTTTCTTTTTTTATAATACTTTTTAATTTTTAAAATTTTTAATTAAATACTTCTGAATTTTATTGTTGTTCAAGTACAGTTTTCTGCCTTTTCCCTCCACCTCTTTCCCTGATCCCAGCCATCCCCACCTCCCTCCCCTGTTTCCATGCCTCCTTGTTTTTGTCTATATGCCTTCATAGTTGTACACCCTTCACCCCTTTCCCCCCATTATCGCCTCCAATCTCCCCTCTGGTTACTGTCAGTTTTTCTTAATTTCAATGTCTCTGGTTATATTTTGCTTGCTTGTTTGTTTTGTTGATTAGGTTCCAATTAAAGGTAGGATTATATGATATCTGTCCTTCACTGCCTGGCTTATTTCACTTAGCATAATGCTCTCCAGGTCCACCCATGCTGTTGCATAGGGTAGGAGCTCCTTCTTTCTTTCTGCTGCATAGTATTCCATTGTGTAAATATACCATAGTTTTTTGATCCATTCATTTACTGATGGGCACCTAGGTTGCTTCCAGCACTTGGCTATTGTAAATTGTGTTGCTGTGAACATTGGGGTACATAGGTTCTTTTGGATTGGTGTTTCCTGGTTCTTAGGATATAATCCTAGCAGTGGAATTGCTGGGTCAAAAGGCTGTTCCATTTTTAGTTTTCTGAGGAAATTCCATACTGTTTTCCATAGTGGCTGCACCAGTCTGCATTCCCACCAACAGTGCACTAGGGTTCCCTGTTCTCTAAACCTCGCCAACACTTGTTTGTTGCTTTGTTTATGATGGCCATTCTGACCAGTATGAAGTGGTAACTCATTGTGGTTTTAATTTGCATCTCTCTGATGGTTAGGGATACTGAGCATCTTTTCATATGTCTCTGGACCCTCTGTATGTCCTCCTTGGAGAAGTGTCTGTTCAAGCCCTTTGACCATTTTTTAATTGGGTTGTTTGTCTTCTTAGAGTGGAGTCGTGTGAGTTCTTTATACATTTTGGAGCTCAAACCCCTGTCTGAGGAATCACAATGCTCATTTTCAAGCTTCTAACCTAATTAAAGAAAAAGAAACTAATATAGATGTTAAATAATGTGGCATTAACTGTGTGTGTAGAGTATGCCAGATTGATGTTTTAAAAAAGATTTCATGAGCCCTGGCTGCATGGCTCAGTTGGTTGGAGCATTGTTCAGTACACCAAAAGGTTGCAGATTCAATCCCCTGTCAGGGCACATACCTAAGTTGTGGGTTTTATCCCCAGTTGGAATGCATATGGAATTTTTTAAAAAGATTTCATGAGGTAAGTAGGGCTACAAATCTTTTTCAATGAAGTAAATACCAACAAGGCTTACACACGATAAATACCTGGGGAAATTCTGGGGCAGTACCAGAAGACTGCTTACCGTGTATCTCTTATTGTGAAGAAATGGAGCAGCCAGTTACCATGAACAATTCTGAAAGAGATGTCACCCCTGGAAGGTTCAACCTCATCATTTGTCTGTTAATTTTAACATTTCATCTTGATTCTGTTCCTCTCAGTTGGAATTATCTTATTTCCTCTCTATTTAGCTTAAGTTTTTGATCTTAAGGTGAAATATTTGTCTGCTCTTCCACAGGGGCATGTGTTCTTAAGAACAGCGATTGTGTCTTAATTCATGAGAAGGAGTGGTTAAGATGAACAGAAAGGCACAGTTCAGAATTACATTGTCTAGTATGGTAGTAGTCGCTTGGCACATGCAGCCATTTGAATTAATTAAAATTAAAAATATAGTTCTTCGGTCAGACTTGCCACATTTCAAGGCCTCTCAACAGCCATAAGTGGCTAATAGCTATCATATTGGACGGCACAGACGAAGATCATTTCCATCAATGCATAAAGTTCTATTGGACAGAGTTGTTCTAGAATGTTGTTCTGTCTAGATCATTTTGTTCTCTTTGCCCATTCTGGTCCCATTATTTCACCAAGAAATTCCTGTTAATTTGTTATAAATGTAAGTATTAGTGACATTGGTAACCTTCCTAACCTAGTCAAGGTTGATATTCTTTCCCCTTTAAGAATGATCTCTGCGGGCTTGGGAAGTCACAGTGCTGTACGCAGGAGGATGATCAAGACATTCCATCATGTCATTTTAGGTAGTCTGACAGTCATTCTTAAAAAAATAAGAAACACACATCTGTATCCTCGCATTTACATTTCACCACATCCCTTTTCTGTCTTGGTTTAGAGTTACCTCCCTAACACCTCCATGCTCACTCTACCCTACCCCACCACTACCAATGTGCAAATACTTTGGGGGAAAAGACTGTTGTTGTTATAGCAATATACAATAAAAGTACATGAGTTCTGTAAAATTATCTGTAACTATAAAATAGCTTATAATGTTCGGTGATAAATGTTTATTGGGAAACATCTAGCTTTATGTATTTGCACGGCAAATGAGTTTTTAGACACGTAGTCAGATCAAAAATTAAAGTTGAATGAACTAGCAATTTTAAGTTTTCTTAAATCTAAAGAGTAAAAGACTAAAATATCCTGGAAGGATAATTCAAGGCAGAGATAACTGTCAAATCTCTTATGTACCATTAGTTTCAGTATCTTCTCCACCAGAGCTGATGGTATATAGCAAGAGTTCTCCTTATTTGACTTTTTGGTGGAAATATTTGTATCTGGTGCAAGCAGGTCAATGACAGACTGTAAGATGGGAAAAGAAAAAAAAGGGCCTAATTAATTTATTAAATGAATAAGTAAACCTCGATTAATTAATAATTGGTCTTTTATTTTTCCCTTTCTTGTTCACAAGCTGAATAACCATTGTTAATACTTTTCTACAAACATCTTATGAAACAACAAAACATTGTAGAAAATGACATGGACTGAAGCAATGTATTACAATAGAAAAAGTTTTGCAACCAAAGAACTATTTTTCTTTTGGCAGTTCATAAAACAAAGGATTAAAAATGTATTTAAGTATGGTGCTTTTCTTCCATAGATGCTATTTTTTTAAAATTTTATTTCTAATTACAGTTGACTTTCAATACTATTTTATATTAGTTTCAGGTGTACAGCACAGTAGTTGGACAATTACACAGTTTGCGAAGTGATCCCCTGACAATTTAAGCACCGACTTGGCACCATTCATAATTATTACAATATTATTGACTATTGTTCCTACACTGTACTTTACATCCCCACCACATGTTATTGATGGTGTTCTTCTTCAATAGATATTATCATTTACATCACTGTTATTTCACATAAGCATGCAGATATACAGTGCACTCAAATATAGGTACTTTTAAAAAGAACGTAATGCGTACTTTGCACTCAAACATTTTAAATAGAAAATACTTGAAAATAAACAGAGCGGGACGGAGAACATTCAATGATGCTGTCCTTTGTTATAAGGTTTTTTGCACTATGAGTTTTAAAACTATATGCATATATCATTTGGATAAAATTTACATTTCATGTATCTGCTTATGTAATATGTGTATAAGAAAATAACTAGTAGGATATATTATACCAAGCTATTAACAATAGCTACCCTTGGGGAATGAGAGTTTGGGATGGGGTTGAAGAAGAAATACACTTTTTTAAAACTTCATAAAACGGTATAAAATTGATCATTAGCATACACTTTTTCAAAGTAGACCAAAACTGAGAAATACTGTATGTACTGTAAACCTGGATTAATGCGTAGTAAACATCTTTTCAAAGCAACAGAAATACTTCAATGGCATGAATTTCATGGTTTTATTGTATTCCCATTGCACAGATTTCCCAAATTACTATCTTTTAATCAATCCTGAAATTTCTAATTTCTTCACCTGTAAAACTGGGATAATAACAGGACCCATATCATACATAGCATTATTGTGAGAAATAAATTAATATTATGTGAGGCTCTTAGAACAGTACCTGATTCATAGTAACCATGATTATATATGTTATCTAGTATTTTTCTGTCCCTTCCTTCTTATCACTTCTAATTCTGCTATAATAATTCTAGCTTGTTATCTTTCGCTGGCATTATTTACTATAATGCCTTAAAAATAAATCTGCTTATAAATAGTCTTTTCCCAAACTAATCCATTTTATACACAATAGCAAATATTTCTGAGGCACGCTTTCCTGTACAAATGTATTCAAAAGCTCATTCTTATATAAAGAACAATTTTTCTTCCTTGGACACTAACTTAGGGTTCCAGGTTCATTTCTTACCACTCCCAGTTCCCTCCCACCAAATCAAACTATATCTCTTTTCCCAATTCGGTCTCCTGGAATTTGCTCCTTGCTCTTCCCTTGACCTAAATACCTTCCCCAGTTCCCCTCTCTTCAAGTTCATATCCTACCAGTTTTCAGTGTTCCAGCTGTCAGTAACTTCTCCATCCTCTAAAATGTCAAAGGACATACTGTACCTCATCCTAGAAAAACTTTCAGATTATACCTTATGTTATAGCTCACACACACCACCACCTTCTCCTGATGAATTTCAAATAAAATATTTGTGTCTCATTCCTAACTACACAGTTTTTCTAACCTGTGTTTTGGTTTCTACATTTGGCAAGCAGACTTCATCATGTAAGTTTAGAAATAGGATAAAATGACCTGTAGAGTTGTTATGTACACTGTTGAAAGGATTATAAACAGCACAAAATCACCTAGTAGAATCACTAGTACTTGGTAGATACTCATTAAGCAGAAGTTATAATTATTCTCTCTTAGGAATAATTTATATTTTTGAAAAAAGTGACTTGTTTCTATATGCAAATACCTGGGCATGAAAATAGAAGACAAAGAATTAGTCTACATACATCTCTATACAGAATTGTATTGAATTTATAACTTGCCCTGAATGTGACTTTGGACAAAGTTTTGATGAAAATCTTCCCAATGACAAGGCAAATGTGAATATGAATATACTGAGGTCAGTCCAGAAAAAGTTCAACCATTGTTAATATAAGAAGAATAGTTTGTGTGACATCAGTGTAACCTGGCAGTCAAGGAGAACGGACTGGAATGTGCATGCGTGAACAATAATGACTTCACTGTACTAGTCAGTGGGGGCAGTAGACACTGTTGCGTGATGTGTGTACTGTGTGGTCATCACATTCAAAATGATTGAGCAAGTACAGCAACGAATCTGCATCAAATTCTGTGTTAAGCCTCAACATTCCTCCATGGAAACTATTCAGATGATTGAGAAGGCAGTAGCTATGGGCAACTGGTGATTGGCAGCTTCATCACAACAATGTGCCCGCTCACGCACTGTGTCTTGTGCAGAGTGTTTTGGTGAAACACCAAATCACCCAGGTGACGCAGCCCCACTACAGCCCAGATTTGGTGCCCTGTGACTTCTGGCTTTTCCCAAAACTAAAATCACTTTTGAAAGGGAAGAGACTTCAGACTATCAATGAGATTCAGGAAAATATGACAGGGCAGCTGATGGCAATTGGGGGAACTGTGTGAGGTCCCAAGGTGCCTACTCTGATGGGAACTGAAGTATCACTGTCCTGTATACAATGTTTCTTGTGTTTTGTATCTTCTTCAATAAATGTCTCTATTTTTCATATTACATGGCTGGATACCTCCTGGACAGACCTTGTATATGGCAAGATACAGAGCAATTAAGACACTGAATTAACTAGTCTCTAAGCATATAATTCTTCCTTGATAATACCATAAAATAATACCATAAAATAAAACCTCCAGTATCTCAGGTTCAAAGTATCAACTTATTGGCAGATAAGATTTCTTTTTACTGCTGAATAATGTGATCTGAAAGAATACATAAAATCTAACCTTTCATCCTTTACCCTCAGCTGGGAAGTGAGTTCTGTCAGAATTCAGATTCAATGTGTTCCAGAGAACACATAAATTTCAACTTTTATATATTACAAGTGTATGTGCATCAGACAAGCATCCAATATTGAATGTGATGATTTATTATACTGTATATTGAAAACACACAGGGCACACTTAAGAGGTATATATTTTCAGATCTCCAATTTGGCATATTTACTGTTCCTTTGAAACAAACCATTTGAAAGCTCACTCAACAATGCTATTACATACTTGCAAGTTAGTTTTTAAATAGGCCTGAAGTAGTAAAACTCACTACATCCCTTTGTATAATTGTATTTCCTACACAGAAGAGAGTTCCATGTTAATTTAATTACAACACTAACTGTACTATTTCAAAATAAATAGTAGAGGTGCTAGGTGAGAAAATATATTTCTTCATTTTAAACATTTTAAGGATTTCTTTAACCTCCAGAGTTCACTAGTTTACTGCTAGTAGAAAAAAGTATATGCAGTGAGCTTCCTTATACCAGTTCCAAAAGATGATCTCAACATGAATCAACAGAAATCATTTCTTAAAGTAGGTCATTGCTATAGCAACCAATGGGTGGTTTGGTATACTCCCAGTCACAATGACCTACTTTCCAGCCTGTGTGAGAACAGCTTTATGTAACTAGAATTTCTAGTTCTGTCTATAAAATAGTCTAAAAAAGGCAATGGTAGGATCAACATAATCCCTCTGCTGCTGAAAATAAGGCATTATGAATTAACATGTATCATACCAGAATAAAACCATCTGGTTCTGCACTTTAGTTTATAAAAATATATCTTATCACATGTTCAACAATGAAAACTACACTTTGAATAACTAAGCCAAAACAATTCATTGCTGACTCCAAAGAACTAATTTCAAGAATATAAATTAAGATAATTAAAACCCCATGTAAAATATCCTTTCTTATCCTCTGCATGAAACAACAGAATTAAATTTTAAAAATTAAATTTCTGCACGTATTAACTATAATAAAGAAAAAATAGAGAATCTCAGTCATCAACCAAAGTCTATAGTGTTTAACTAGAAATTTTAAAATTATAAATAGCAATTTGTCTCTATAAATTGCATAAAGCTCACGTATGCTTTTTTTTCTGGTTTGCAACAAATGTTTAGTGCTTTTATCTAAAGTAATCATTATTGAAATTGTCAGAATATTCATGATATACATTTTCTTTATAGAGAATAGTTTCATGTTTAATAAAGATTCAATATATATTTTAAAGACAAATTTTGTATTTTGTAAAGCTCTAATGAAATTAATGGACCTATACCATGACACATATCCCTTTTTATAACAAATATTTTGCAATGCCCTCTTTTAAATTGTGAAATTCATAGATAGTATAGTATATCTACATGCACAATTTTAAAGCATTATGTAATGCTCTAATATGTAGGAAAGGTCAGTTAAAGGAAGGTCATTTATATTTTAGAAAGAAATAACATGTACTTCTGTATGTAAATACCTAAGTTTGGCACAAGAAGCCAATGATTTAGTTGGATGTGTATACCTAAATACAGAATTATTTTTATATCCAAAGGCTACAAAAACAGACTGATATGGTTGTATTACTGATGACTCCAACATCATGAGTGGCACT
Source organism: Carollia perspicillata (assembly GCA_004027735.1). Taxonomy (NCBI): domain Eukaryota; kingdom Metazoa; phylum Chordata; class Mammalia; order Chiroptera; family Phyllostomidae; genus Carollia; species Carollia perspicillata. The sequence goes on from PVKM010003052.1 coordinate 37,549, forward strand.
GCCTTTACTGATGTGATAAATCTTGTTGAAATGATGAATCTTAAACTAATTAAAGACATTTTCCAAAGTAATTCAGCTAAGCAATAAAGTAAAAATTTTAATTTGGATGTGTATACTCCAAACAAACTAGAACCAGATGATAACTTCCTTAATGTGAAAAAGAGTACCCCAAAAATACTTACAGAAAATATCATATTTAATGGTGAATGTTGAAAGTGGGAAGAAAAGGATGTTTGTCATCACCACTTCTATTCAACCTAGTACTAGCAGGCCTAGCAAGTGCAGTAACAGAAGAAACAAAAGCATGATATTTAAAGATAAAATGAGTATTGATACTATCAATATATATTAAAAAATACAGAAAAACTATTAAAATTAATAATATAATTTAAAAGGGTTAAAATCACTTAATTTCTGGAATCAATTTACCCTAATACAATTTATATAACTTATGCCTCTCTGATCTAAAATATCACACAAAGCTATTTTAATCTAGGCATCTTATTATTCCTTGTCTAATTTTAGAAACTTCTGCCAGGGTAGGCCAAAGTCAAGTATAAGATGTATATCCAGGCTTTTAAGGATTTACATACAACTAAATAAAATCTGTCCAACATGTGGTCGAAAGCATGCTGTCCCAGACAGATCTATGTGTAACGCTTTTCTGTAATCGAACAGTCCTATTTGAAAATTTTTTCCTTCAGAAAAAGACTAGTCATATGTCAATTATATCTCAATAAAGCTGGAAAAATAATTTAATAAAATTTCAATTTTCACCCATGAAAAAGAGACATTAGTAATGCTAAAAAATTCTTTTATTCTTTTCTTATATCTATGACCTAGCACATGTCACATAGGCCAAAGGTCTAAATCTTTCCCATACTGACACCACTGAAAAAAGTGAGGGTCACATAATGCAATCTATCCATCTATCCATCTATCGAAAATCTATTGAGATTCTACTCACATTGTTGTGGTCCCTAGGGTAAATGTGAGAACAAAATTAAGTGCCTGTAGTCATGAAGTTTGCATGTTTGATGATGATGATGATGGCCATGATGACAACAGCTGCAAATCTTTATAAAGTGTGGATTGTACACTGCTCTACGCGTATTACATGCATAAACATAACCCTATGATACAGGTATTTCCCTCATTTACAAATGAGAAAGTTGAGGCATAGAAAGGTTAAGTAATTTTCCCAAGGACACATGAAGAGAAAAGTAGCAACGCCAGAATTTTAAACCCATTCAATCTGCTGGTTCCAGATGCTAAGCTCTTGAACCACTATGGTATTTCAGTTGTAAAAATTTCTACAGAGAAAACTAAAATAGGGTAGAGGGATACTGGATGAAAGGATAATTTTACAGAGTGGTCACAGAAGGACTTTTTTTGGATACCCTACTACCTATTCTGACTATTTAACATCTCCCTTTGAAAGTCCTCTCAAACCTTCTCTTCCCACTCTCCCAATCTTAGTTAATAATTAGTCCCATCCTTGAAGTTACTCAGGCCACAGTGTCACCTGATTGGTCAGAATAGAATACGCTTATGTTGGTTAACAAACAACCTCCAAATAAGTGGTGTGACAAAACAAAAGTTGTTATCTTGTTCACAATGAGTTCACAGCAACTCTAGGCAGTTATTCTCCAAGTGGTGACTTTACTATTCCAGCTGTTTTGACCTGTGGCTCTGTAATTTGAAATAAGGGGCTCCTTTAGAGCAGGGAGAAAAACCAGAAGCATACAGAGACCTTACACTGTCTCAGTCAAGCACTTCTTTACACAATTCATTGGCCATAACAGGTTATGCTTCTCTTCCATATGATATTGCTGTTTGTCCCATTTATCTGTCCTCCCTTCCTTCCATCAGTCATTCTATCCATCTATCCTTCTAGAAATACATACATCTATTTTTGCTTCTATCCAAACATCATTCCATCCTTCCCTTTTTTCCTTCTCTCTCTCTCCAGCCTTCCTTGTAGCCTTCTATCTAGCATTCCCTTCTGTTCATTCAAAGTAAAGGCGGTTCCTTCTTTTCTTTATCTAGTCATAGGAATACCATCTATGTGCTGGTGACTCCCAAATTCTATTTTCAGCCTACACTTCTACTCTAGATTCCAGAGTTAGTAAGCCCACTTCCTTTGCTATATTACCTCTTAAATTTCTATCCAGATTCCAAGTGTTCCTATCGTTTTCACCATTACCACTCTTATCCATGCCACCATCATCTCTTCTCAAGGTTAAGTACAGTAGCCTCCTAAGTGATGTTCCTATGTCTGCCCTTTGCCCGATACCCCTTTTCTACCCAGTCCAAGTGACTGTTTTAAAAGTTAACTCATATCACATTCCAATCTCTATTCAAAAAGAGGAGCAAGAATATATGAAACAGAAAAACAAAGACTGATGAGACAGAGGAGCAAGAATGGACAGAGAGATGGGATTGGGAGGTTGGATGAGAAAAGGGTCAGAAAAGGGAGAGGAGGAGGGAGGAAGGAACAATCAAACTGAAACTTAAAAATCCTAAGTCTGACGCAGTTTTCAGTAACAAAAATGGTCAATTTAATTTATTTACTAGTAAGTTATAAATGAGTAATGGGCCTTAAACACCTTCCATATACACTTGATTTCATAGTAAAAATAAGAAATTACTATGAATGTCTTTTTGTCTATTTTGTCTTTATGGATGCTATATAACTATATATAGAACTTGTTCTATGCTTAGAGAAAGAAAGATAAGAAGTGAAACTTAATGAACCCTTAGTATTACCTCACCATTTCTCATTTGGTAAAGAGATTCATTTAGATTCACATTAACTTCTAATCTTTTCAGAGATATTTGAGACTTAATTATTAGTAATCTAATAAAATTCAGAATCACATATTCTGAGGTACATTCTTTCATTTATACAACCAACACTTTGGCATCTATATAGGACATAAAAATTAATTTAGAATTCTAGTTCTCAGATCCTCTAAGTTTAATAAGAAAAGATGTGTAAATTTATTATTATAGTAATTAATACATTTTATTATTGAAGCCTCTATTGTTAAAGCACATATAAAAGAAAGACAATTATACTGAGGAAGATCTCTAAAGTTTTACAAATATATGACTAACCTGAGTCTGTCAGTATCTATTACAGCACTTAGTAACAGCAGTTTAAGTTAGTCTTTACTTAAAGTATCTTTTAACTTCTGAGGTTGACTTACACTAGTATAAGGCTATGTAATTTATACCTTCTTAATCCCCAAATCACATAAAGGTACTTGAAATCTAGGACTTTCACTGTTCTGTGTGTATTTTTAGAAACCATTGCATGTGACATTATAAGGATAGGCCAAAAATCATGTTTAAAACCTACTTCTAGGATTTTAGAGTATTAAAATGGAACTAAACAAAATCTGTTCAACACATGTATCAAAGCAAATAACAGAGCTGCACATACTGCTTTTCTGATATTCCTACCAGAAAATTCTCTTTTCCTAATAATGCTAATTTTAGTCTACATATAATTCAAGTTTTTCAGAGGATTTCAGTGGCAGGACTGTGAAACAAAACAAGACAAGACAAAAGTAGATGAATTGAGCATGACATATCGAATTAAACAGGTTTGGAAGTTCTTCTCCCCATGCTGGTAACCACTTAAATCGTTTCATCCATGTATTTATTCCTTTAAATAAATACTTAAGTGCCCACAATTTGCCAGGCAGGGAAGCGAAAGAAACGGGGAAGACAGACATTTGGATGATAAGGGCCAACAGGAGGTTTATATGAGGTTTCTAAAAAAAAGAGCAAATGGTGGAAGAATGAAAAAAATCCAATTAAGACAGCCACTAACATGTTTTCAATGATTGGGAGAAAGAACATTGCTTAAATTTCAAACAAGAGGGTCTGGACTTGTCATGGAACACAAATTCCAATTGCATGTGTTTATACATCTAAAAATAAGAACTATTTCTTGACCATACAGATGTTACATAATTACAAGGAAAAAATATTTTCAGTGGAGAAAAAAAAAGAATTGTACGTAATAAACTAATTGCATGAACTATATCATCTTATTTATGTAAAAAGCCACACTTAAGCCTGTATTTGCTTCTACTATCTTTGTAGTCCATTGTTGTTATGGTTCATACCACTTTGATGATTTTTTAAAGAGTAAATTTAAAGTACTATAATAAAATGTAGAAAATTACTAATAAAATGTAGAAAACTATATCTGAAGCCCTTTCATTCATTTATTCTTTAAATCATGTGGGCATTTTCTGGAGATACAAAATAAACAGGTAATTCCATCTTAATGCCTCTCAAGTTTAATGAAGATAAGGTATAAAATATTATATTACTTACTAAGCTGTATTACTAAAGTTCAGGATGCTAAGGAAGCAAAGAGGAATCAAATCTGTCAGAAAAACCATAAGATTTCACAAAGATGATGTTCAATATGGGTCTTTTACTATCACAGCATTTCACATTTTGATAGGAGTATAAAATGATCTTCAACAGAAATATCAGGTAATTTTCGGGAACTAAATTACACTATTACAAGTATATGTAACTTATGCCACCCTCATTTCAAAAATCACATGAAAGTATTTGCAATCTAGGCTTCCTACTAATCTGTCTATTTTTAGACAGCACTGCACTGTGACCCCAAAAGGACAGACAAAATAAGGTAGGACATCTATTTGGGGACTTTAGGAGACTTACATGGAATAAAATAAAATCTGTTAAACATTTATAAAAGGCAAATGTCTTAGAGAACTGTATACAGGGTGGGAGCAAAAATGGTGTACAGGTGTGAGTACATGAAACAGTTTATTCTTGTATTATTACTTATTAATTATTGTATTATTTACTTGTATTGCAATTGTAAACCTACTTTTGCCCCACCCTGTATAATAGTTTTTTGTAGGCAGAGTCTAAAAACTATTTCTTTTTTGAAAAGTATTCATAAATGCTGAATATTATACCAATTTTTTCTGACCTATGACCTAAATTACACACAATTATCTAAAGGTTGTCAGTTTTCTTCTTAATAGTAATTAAATAACACTGCCCAAAAAAAGTAGAAAGAAAAAAATCAAGATCATAAAAGGTGAATTATAGTATTATAACATTAATTAGACTAATGAAATTATGTTTTGTTTCTGATTTTTTTCATTAAACATATTTGCAGGTTGTATCCATGTCATTGTGTATAGTTCCTTTCATACAGATTCCACAATTTATTTATCCATTTTACTGTTAATGGGCATCTGGGTGGTTTCTAGTTTGGGGCTACTACAAATAATACTGCTATAAATGTTCTCATTAGTTCTCATTACTGTTCTCATCAATGAGTGCTGCACTCACTAACACACGTTTACAAATTTCTACTGAATATGTATGTACTCAGGAGGGAAATGGCTGAATTGTTGTGTTTTTTCCAAATAATTTCAATTATAAGTTGCAAAAATAGTATGAAGAATTCCCATACCCTTTACCCAGCTTCCTCAAATGTTAATGGCCAAAAAGTTTGATTGGTTTTTTAAAATTTTTTTTAAATTTATTTATCTTTAGAGGGGAAGGGAAGGAGAGTGGTAGAGAAATATCAATGTGTGGTTGCCTCTCATACATCCCCTGCTGGGAACTGGCCTACAACCCAGGCATGTGCCCTGACTGGGAATCGAACGGTGTTCTTTTGGTTCGCAGGCCCACACTCAATCCACTGAGCTACACCAGCCAGGGCGTGATTGGTTTTTAAGTAAAAATTAGAGACACATTTTTCATTTTCACCAATAACTTTACTGAAGAACATATTCACCATGTTGTTCCACTACCTTCTGCCATCTTTCAGGCAACTTCATAATTGCCTTTTATCTTCCTGAGCAAAGACCTATTCCACATGCCTTTTGCAGTCTTCCAGGAAATTGAAATTTTGTCCATTAAGAGAATTTTTTATTGTATTTTTTCCATTGCCACTTAGCCTCCTTATACCTGTGTCCCCTCCCCTGCAATCACAACACTGTTGTCCATGTCCATGAGTACTTTTACCTTTTTGCTTCATCTCTCTCCCTAAACTCGCCCCTCTCCATAGCTGTCATCCTGCTCTCTGAGTCTGTGTCTATTTTGCTTGTTAGTTCAGTTTTTCATTAGATTCCACATATCAATGAAAACATGTGGTATTTGTCTTTCTCTGACTGGCTCTTTTCACTTAGCATAAGATTCTCCAGGTCCATCCATGCTGTGGCAAATCATAACATTTTCTTCTTTTTTATGGCTGAGTAGTATTCCATTGTGTAAATGTCCCATAGTTGTTTCATCCATTCATCTACTATGGACACCTGGGATGACCCCATATCTTGGCAACTGTAAATAATGCTGCAATGAACATAGGGTGCTTATGTTCTTTCAAACGGTGTGTCGGGTTTATACAGATAAATTCCCAGAAGTGGGATCACTGGGTCAAAAGGTAGTTTCATTTTTTATTTTTTTTGAGGTATATCCATACTGCTTTCCATAGTGGTTCACCAATCTACATTCCCACCTACAGCATAAAAGGGTTCCCCTTTCTCAATATCCTTGCTAGCACTTGTTTATTGATTTATTGATGATAGTTCATTCTGACAGATGTGAGGTAGTATCTCATTGTGCCTTTAATTTGTATTTCTCTAATGATCAGTGAGGTTGAACATCTTTTCATATGTCTACTGGCTATCTCTATGTCCTCTTTGGTGAAGTGTCTATTCAGGTCCTTTGCCCATTTTTTAATTGGATTGTTTTTTTGATGTTGAGTTTTGTAAGTTCTTTATAAATTTTGGATATTAAACCCTTATCAGATGTATTGGCAAATATATTCTCCTATTCCATGGGTTGTCTTTATTTTGTTGATGGTTTCCTTTGCTGTGCAAAAACTTTCAGGTTGATGTAGTTTCATTTGTTTATTTTTTCTTTTGTTTCCCTTGTCTTAGGAGATTTATCACTAAAAATATTGTTAAGAGCAATGTCTGAGATTTTACTGCCTATGTTTTCTTGTAAGATTTTTATGGTTTGGGGTCTGATATTTAAATCTTTAATCCATTTCAAATTTATTCTTGTGCAGTGTAATAAGGTGGTCTGGGTTCATTTTTCTGAACATATCTGTCCCATTTTTCCAACACCATTTATTGAATAAACTATCTTTGGCCCATTGTATCTGCTTGCTTCTTCTGTCAAATATTAATTGACTATAAAGGTGTGGGTTTATTTCTGGGCTCTCTATTCTGTTCCATTGATCTATGTGTCTGTTTTTAATGCAAATGAAATGCTGATTTGATTACTGTAGCCTTACAGTATAGTTTGATATTAGGTAGAACAAATTCCTCCAACTTTGTTCTTCTTTCTCAGGATCACTGTTGCTTTGTTGGGCCTTTTGTGCTTCCCTATAATTTTTTAAAACATTTGTTCTAGTTCTGTGAAATATGTCATTGGAATCTTGAGGAATTATGTTGAATCTCTAGATTGCTTTGGGGAGCACAGACATTTTAATGATGTTAATTCTGCCTATCCTTGAACACTCTATGTGTTTCCACTTATTTGTATCTTCTTCAATTTCTTCAGTGTCTATAATCTTCCAAGTACAGGTCTTTCATATCCTTGGTTAGATTTATTCCTAGGTATTTTATTCTTTTTGAAGCAATAGTGAATGGGATTGTTTTCTTATTTCCCTTTCTGTTAGTTCATCATTGGCATATAAAAATGAAAATGATTTCTGGATATTAATTTTGTATCCTGCTACTTGGCTGAATTCACTGATCAGTTCTAGTAGTTTCTTGGTGGAATCTTTAGGGTTCTCTATGTACAGCATCATGTCATCTGCAAAGAAAGAGAGTTTTACTTCTTCCTTTCCAATTTAGATGCCTTCTACGTCTTTTTCTTCTCTGATTGCTATGGCTAGGACTTCCAGAACTCTGAATGAGAGTTGTCAAAGTAGACATCCCTGTCTTGTTCCTGATCTTAATGGGAACACTTAATGTCCCCCTTATGGGGTATCCCACTAATGTCCCTTTTTCTTGTCCAGGATTCAACCTAGGATCACATATTCCTTTAGTTGTAATGTCCCCTTAGCCTTTTCCAATTTAATATAGTTTGTCCTTTATGACTTTGATAGTTTTTTGAAAAATTGAATTGACTGTGGTGACGCTGACTTGCAAAACCATACAGCTTGTAGTTTTTGCCTGTTGAGTATGATGCTGGCAGTGGGTTTGCCATATGTGGCCTTTATTATGTTTAGGTATGTTCCCACTATTCCCACTTTGCTGAGAGTTTTTATCACAAATGGGTGCTGGATTTTATCAAATGCTTTTTCTGCATCTATTTATATGATTACGTGCTTTTTATCCTTCATTTTGTTTATGTGGTGAATCACATTTATTGACTTGTGAATGTTGTATCAAACTTGTATTTGATACAGAATAAATCCCACTTGATCACGGTGTATGATCTTTTTGATGTATTACTGTATTCCATTTGCTAATATCCTGTTGAGGATCTTAGCATCTATGAACATCAGTGATATTGGCCTACAATTTTCTTTTTTTGTAGTGCTTTTATCTGGTTTTGGAATTAGGATAATACTGGCGTCATAAAATGAGCTTGGGAGCCTTCTCTTATCTTAAGACCAAAATAAATGGAAATCTGAAGGTGCGGTGTCTCATGAATATGGAGGATGAATCAGAACTTCCCAGCAAGCTTTTGCCTGGTCATCAGATGCACACTCTTGCATTATCCTGATGGAAGATTATGCTTTTTCTGTTGACTAATTCTGGATGCTTTTTGATGAGTGCTGCTTTCAGTTGGTCTAATTGGGAACAGTACTTATTGGAGTAATCATCTGGTGTTCCGGAAGGAACTCATAATAGAGAGTTCCCTTCCAATCCCACCATATACACAACATCGCCTTCTTCAGACGATGACCACCAGCTTTTGGTGTGGTTGGTGGTGGTTCATTTCACTTGCACCACAATCTCTTCTGTTCCGCATTATTGTAAAGTATCTGTTCTTCATCACCAGTCACAATTTGTTTTAAAAACAGAATGTTTTTGTTACATTTAAATAGAGAATCACATGTAAAAAATATGGTCAAGAAGGGTTTTTTCACTTCGTTTATGTGGAACTCAAACATCAAAGTGATTAACATAATTAAGCTGGTGCAAATGATTTTCAACACTTGATTTGGATATTTTGAGTATGTTGGCTATCTCCTGCATGGTATAATGTTGATTGTTCTCAACTGATGTCTCAATTTGATAACTATCAACTTCAAGTCTGCATCATCCAGCAAGAAATCTCCAGCATGAAACTTCCCAAACCACTTTTGGCATGTTTGATCAGTCACAGCACCTTCTCTATACATTGCACAAATCTTTTTTTTGTTTCAGTTGCATTTTTACCTTTCTTGTAATAATAAAGTATAATACACTAAAAATGGTGCTTATTTTCTTCCATGTTTAATATTAAAAAATAATATTATTAAAAATTATATTATTATTTTAATATTAAAAAATGGCTACACAAAAATTTGCCAATTTTGATAAGTTTTTTTAAATATGCACTGATATGACAGCTGTCACAATACAATCTAACAGAACTGTTTCAAATGAAGCTAAAGACAACTAAGTGCTAGTAGAGTCATCTTACTGAAAAAAAAATTGAACTAACTTTTTGGCTTAAGACTCTGCCATTAAAATCTGGTTGACCAGTTTGTGTACACTGAAGCAAAAGAGCTGCACCACTGTTCTCGGTGCTCTGAGTTCAGTGGAGAACCATAATAAATTCCTTGCTTTCACAGTATTTCTATATAGTTATCAATACCAGGAAATTGAAACTGGTACAATACTATTAACTAGTCCGTAGGCTTTAATTAAAATTCCACTAGTGATCCCACTAATGTCCCTAGATTCTGGTCCAGGATTCAACCTAGGATCACATATTCCTTTAGTTATCACGTCCCTTTAGCCTTCTCCAATTTAATATAGTTTGTCTTTTATGACTGACAGTTTTTTGAAAAATTGAATTTATTGGGGTGACACTGGCTCACAAAACAATACAGCTTTCAATTGTACAACTCAATCAAACACCATCTGTATACTGCATTGTCTCTCTCCCTCTCTTTGCCCACCTTCACCTACCCTTCAGCACCCCTTTCCCTCTGGCTATCACCACAATGTTGTCTGTGTCGATGTGTTACATATATATGTTTTTTGGTTAATCTCTTCACCTTCTTTCATCCAGTCCCTCAATCCCCTCCCCTCTGACAGCTGTCAGTCTATTCCATGTTATCTATGCCTCTGTTTCTATTTTGTTCATCAGTTTGTTTTGTTCATTAGATTCCACTTATAAGTGAGATCATCTAGTATTTGCCTTTCTCTGCCTGGCTTTCTCACATAGCATAATAATCTCCAGGTCCATCCATACTGTTGCAAAATATAAGATTCTTCCCTTTTTTTCTGGCTGAGTAGTATTCATTATGTAAATGTACTTCAAGTTTTTTTATCCACTCATCTACTGATGGGCACTTGGGCTGTTTCCAGATCTTGGCTATTGTAAATAAAACTACAATGAACACAGGGATGTATATATTCTTTCTAATTAATGTTTTTGTGCTTCTTAGAATATATTCCTAGGAGCGGGGTTGCTGGGTTAAAAGGCAGTTGCATTTTTAACTTTTTGAGGAAACTCCATACTAGGTTATTGTTAATGTAAATACTCAACATAGTTTCCCAAAGTGTAAACTTGTTCACATTCCTAACAGCAGTGTATGAAAGTTCTAGCAGGAAAAAAAAAAAAAAAAGAACAAAAGAAAGAATTTTTAAAAAGAACAAAAAAAACAAAAGAAAAAAATCAAAGAAAAAAAGCTCTAGTTGTTCAGTATCTTCATCAGTACTTTGTACTGCCAGATCTTTTAATTTCAGTCAATTAATCCAGAAGGTGTATAGCAGTGTGTTACTGTGTTCTCAGAATTTTCCTATCTTTAATTATCACCTCCCAAAGAGTTACTTCCAATTTCATATACACATCCAACCCAATTTCCCATCCTAGCTTCAGTGTTGTTAATCAATTATGCCTGGATATCCTGTTGTTACGTTAATTTTGAAACGCCTTAAAACAAGCTTTTCACAGTAATCAGGAGGGAAAGGGGAGGCAATAAGGCAGGGAAATGATGAAGGGTTTACAGGAACAATTACAAAGGACATATAAACAAGGGGTGAGGGGTGGAAATGGGGGAGGGAGGTGGTGAGGGATGCGGTGGTGGGACGGAGTGAGGGAAAAAGGCAGAAAACTGTACTTAAAAAACAAGAAAAACAAGAAAAAAAAGGAGCTTTTCATCCTAAACCCCCTAAACTAGCCCCTTCTGATTTTTATGTCTCCTCTCTGGCATCTCAAACTTGGAATTATCATTTTCTCCTCCTTTCCTAAGACCTCCCATATATGTCACCAAATCATTTTAGTATTTCCTTTTAATTCACTCTTTCCTTTCTATTTCCATTACATCACCCAAAGTTATGACTCATTACAAAAAAAGTTATACTAAACACTATAATAAAGAATGTATTTTAACCCCAAAATGAGAATATGACCACCCATTATATATTAATACCAATATAAGGACTGTCCAGCACATTCTCTAGTACACATATATTACAAAACAGTAATTTAATATTAAGTTGCCCTATTTATAGCCTTCTAATAATTCCTGCTGGCCCATATTACTTAAAAGGCAAACTAAAAAAAAAAAAGAAAACAATAATGCACAAGCATCATTAAGATATTTAGTTTGTTATTATTGTTACTACTATGGAGATAGAACTAGGATTAAATAAAGATGGCAAAAATATCTAGTCAATAGAATCCCACTTATAAAACAACATTCTTCTTTCATCTCTTGGAAACCCTAATATCTATTTAAACAAATAAATAATCCAAACCAAGAAAATTATGTAAGAATTAATTTTTAAGAGTCAAAATTTAAAAACCTGTAGTTACATCTTTTATATTACTAGTAATTACTTTTGCTATTACCATACAGAAACTATGTAATCTTTCTATATCCTCTGTTAACATATTGACTGATGGTCATGGTTAATTTTCGTTCAAGAAAAGCAGGCTACTGTTTTCTAGTACATCTGATTCCTGTTCCAATTAGTGAACTTGGTCAAAAGTCAACTGTATTACTTAAACCTGTTTATGCCGGCTGAACTTTTTATTGTAACCACACAATTAAATTTTATATACCCTGATTAAATGAGTGTAAAAAGAAACCTACATTGAATATTTCACAAAGGCTTGGTAAAGATGAAACACCAAAAAAGTGTTTCTAATTAACTGTGGATAAGACAGTTATAATAGATCAGAATAAAAAACATACTAAAGAAATTCTGTACTCAAGTTTACTTTACAATGGTGTTTAAGGTTTTAAAGAAAATGAAAGGCAAAAATAGGCTACGGGAGTAATTTATGCATGAAAGCCAACATAAAACTCCACCAACAAAATTAGAGAGAGGGACTTCTGGCCAAGATGGAGATGTAGGTAGATACACTTCACTTTCTCTCACAAGCAAAAGATGGACTAATTTAAAAACAAAAAACAACCAGAACTTCCAGAAAATGAACTGTATGGAAGTCCAACAATGAAGGAGTTAAAGAAGAGACATTTATCTAGACTGGTAGCAGGGATAGAGATGGGCAGCCAGGGCGGAGGAGGCAAGGCTGTGGCTGGAGGACCAGGTGGTCCCACAGTGGCGTGTGGTTAAACCAGGAGGAACAACTGGGAAGTGAGAGAGACCTTGTAACCTAGGGTACTAGCACAGGAAAAGAAAGTTTCAAAAACCTATATGACTGTGAAATCCTATGGGCATTGCAATAGTGGGACAAACAGCCCGTCTCACAGGAGAGTCTGTTGGAGGGGCCCATGTGGCCCTAGAATGTACACAAGCTCACTCACCTGGGAATCAGCACCAGAAGGGCTCAATTTGCTTGTGGGTAGTGGGGGAAGTTACTAAAAGTGGGGCGAGAGCTGAGCAAGTGGCATTGTTCCCTCTCTGGCACCTCCACCACAGAGAGCGCTACAAAGCAATGAGGTGGGTTGCCCAGCCCTGGCGAATACCTAAGTCTCCACCCCTTACAATGTAACAGGTATACCAAGACAAAGAAATATGTCCCAAATGAAAGAAGAGATCAAAACTCCAGAAAATGAACTAAGCAACAATGAGATAGGCAACCTATGACATGTAGAGATCAAAACACTGGTAATCAGGATGCTCAAAGAAATGACTGAGTATAGACACAAAATAAAGGAAGGAATGAAGGCTATACAAAGTGAAATAAAGAAAAATATACAGGGAACCAACAGTGCAGGGAAGGCAACAGGGACTCAAATCAACGACTTGGAACAAAAGGAAGAAGTAAACATTAAATGGGAACAGAATGAAAAAAAAAGAATTCAAAAAAATGAGAAGAGGCTTAGGAACCTCTGGGACAACTTTAAACATTCCAAAATCTGAATCAAAGGGATGCCAGAAAGAGAAGAGGAAGAATAAGAAATTGAAAACTTATTTGAGAAAATAATGAAAGAAATCTTCCCCAATCTGATGAAGGAAATAGACATACAAGTCCTTAGAGTCCCAAAGAAGTTGGACCCAAAAAGGAACACTCCAAGACACATTGTAATTAAGTTACCCAAGATTAAAGATAAGGAGAGGATCTCAAAAGCAGCAAGAGAAAAGGAGTTACATATAAAGGAGTTCACATAACACAATCAGCTGATTTCTCAAAAAAAACCTTATAGTCAAGGAGGGGCTTGAAAGAGTATTCCAAGCCATGGAAAGCAAAAACCTTCATCCAAGATGACTCTATCCAGCAAAGTTTTCATTTAGAATGGAAGGACAGATAAAGTGCTTCCCAGATAAGGTCAAGTTAAAGGAGTTCATCATCACCCTGCCCTTATTATATGAAATGTTAAAGGGACTTATATAAGAAAAAGATCACAACTATGACCAGTAAAATGACAGTGAACTCACAATAACGACAACTAAACTTTTAAAAAAAGCTAAGCAAACAACTAGGACAGGAACAGAATCACAGAAATGGAGATAAAATGGAGTGTTATCAGCAGGGAATGGGAGGAGCAAGAATGGGGGAATAAGAAACATAATTGGTAGGTACTAACTAGATGGGGGGGGAGGTTAAGAATAGTATAGGAAATGAAGAAGCCAAAGAACTTACATGTACGACCCATGGACATGAGCTGGGGGGTGGAGGAGAATGTGGACAGGAGGGGGTACAAGGTGGAGAGGGATAAAGGGTATAAAAAATGAGACAACTCTAATAGCATAATCAATAAAATATACTTTAAAAAATCAGAACAATATTCATTTATACATTCATTCCACAAGTACTATTGAATACCTATCATTTGCCAGGTGTTCTAGGGCAGCAATTCTCAAACTTGTTGGGGGTCTTAGGACCCTTTATCCTTAAAAGTTACTGACTAACCCCAAAGAGCTTTGTCTTAAGGCAATATTTATCAACATGTATGTGAGAAATTAAAGCTGAAAAAAATTTGAAACAGAAATAAACCAACACACACTCCATTAGCTATCATAGCAATAACGTGATCACTTATCATGTAGCTTCTGGAAAACAAGACTGTACACATGTAAGAGAATGGCAGTTATAAAATAAAATAATGTCTTAGTGCTATTATGAAAATAGTTCTGACTTCACAGATACTTAGAGCCTCAGGAACCTGTAAGTGCCCTTGGACGAACCACTGAGAACCACTGTTATAGGGCTGAGGAACCAATAATGAATCAATCTCTCTCCTAATGTAATAAAGGAGGAAAATAAAGAAGTAAATCAATAAATACATAAATTCAGGTAGTGATAAATGCCATAAAGAAAAAACAGGGCACGGAGATAGAAAGTGAAAAGTAGATGTGTGGAAGGAATAGGATGGTCAGAAAATGCCTCTCTGAGGATGGATATGGAAGGAATGGGCCCTGCTGTGGTCTGAGGCAATAAGGTTCTGGGTATAGAAGCTGAAAATGCAAACTCCCTGGAAGCTATTGGAGAATTCTGAACATAGGAATGATGTGATCTAATCAAGGTTTTTAAAATAATAATCTGACTTCCACATGGAATGGGAAGGCAGGTATAAAAATGATAGTAAAGAATTTAGGAGGCTATTGCAGTAATCCTGCAAGAAATGTTGGTGACTTGGATAGTATGGCAGCAGTGGAAGGGTGACATTTGAAAAGATATGGAAGTTATTTTGAAGGAAAAGCCATAATAATTGCTGAAGGACCAGACATAGTATTGTGAGAAAAAAAGAAATGAAGGAAAGATGGCTCTTGGGTTTTTTGCAGAGGTAAATGTTTCTATTTATTATTATTTAGAAAAACCACGAGAGATGAGGGAAAGGGGGCAAGGCCTAGCTTAAGGTGCTTATTTCAAATCTGAGTAAACATACTGGCTATGAGGGTCTGGACAGAGTGGGCAGGAGATGGACCATACAAAATCATGAGGAACTCAAGTATGTGCTTAGATGAGATCACCTAAGGAATAAATGGGACAAAGAAGTGAGTAGGAGAATTCAGATCTGGAATTTCACCCTACATCAAGGCTGTCAAATTGACATATTTAAAATGTGTAATTTTTTAGGCTTGCCTTTTTCAAATAACCAATGGTGTAAGAGGGCTTTTTTAGTACCTCACTTTTCATACTAGGTCACTGCCTCAGGAATCTCCATCAAGAAGTGGCCGTAAAGAAGGAACTCATACCTTCTGCCACAGGGATGAACCTGGAGATTATTATGCTAAGTGAAACAAGCCAGTCACAGAAAGAAAAACAGCATGTGATTCCACTTACATGTGGAATGTCATATCCACATCTCTAATGTCTCTAATCCCCAAACTTGAACTCCTATTTTCTCCATTTCCTGTGTTGATATCTTAGCAGTATCTCACATTCATCAATGATCTAAAACAAACATACTCATTTCCTCATCTAAATATGGTCTATTCCTGTGTTCTCTAACTTAGTTCATGGATAATTGTCAAAGAAGCACAAAGCACAAGAATCTTACATTCTACTCCCTGCCTCACACCCTCCTCTGCGGAACTGCCTTGTCCAGACAGTCACATACACTGTCCACTGCACCTCTACAATCGCTCTCTTGCATCTTCTCCTTCCTTATAACCTTTTCCCTAATTCAAGCCTGTGTTATTTGAAACTGTTGATAAAGCCTCCACACTATCACATCATCTCTTTCCTTTATTATTCACTCAGCTGCCAATGTTATATTAATTCAAATAGGGACCGAAGTTTTTCTGACTCAATCCCACTTTTTGATCTGAATTCTCATACAACAGGCATCTGTCGTTTTAAGACATATCCGCTCACTTCAGACTATTCTTTAGTTACTTCAGTCCAGCTGAGCTGATTCCACCCGTGAGGCATACAATTCCAGCTCGGACAATCAGAGGTGCACAGTGACTGGTTCAGAAATTGGTCCAAACAGAGCAACTGAAGTACCACAGACCTTTGCTGAGACTTCTTAGGCCACAGCTTAAGTTTTTTAACTGCTATTGTTATTGTTATATTTTACCACCAGAGGACAGCCTGTCTGAAAAGCCAACCCAGTATAAGTGAAGTTTGGGGATGTGAAGAGAGATATTTGGTCCTAGAAATTGTCTTCTGCTCCTAGCATCAATCCATGTCTGAAGCCAGTTTCTCTTGGATTGTTCAATTACACTTGCCAATCAACTCTCTCTGTGTATTCCTGTTTGAGTCAGGCAACCATCATCTAGAATACAAAACCAAAAGAACACTAAGGCACACCTCCTATCTTTCAAGCATCGTATGATTCAGTCACACCAGCCTCCTCACGAGTATTAGAATACTGTGCCTTCCCTCGTATTATTTTCTCTGTCTGGAATTTTCTTCCCTCTGCCTGCAATTCCCTTCCCTCCATTCTGTTTTTTAAGATCTATCTCATGCTTCAATGTTCAGCTCAAATGGCTCTTTGAACTTTAAGAGGTAGGAAATGTCATTGAAGGATTTTAAAGAATTAAGAACATGATCATATTTGCAATTTTAAATGATCACTCCAGTTGCTGTGTAAAGAATAAATTAGAGAAGGGCAAGAGTGGGCAATGATTTGTAAACTACTCAAATAATCTAAGCACAATGGGTGGTGGTGTGGGCTAAAGTGGCAATGGGGATATTTTTGTGATTATTTTATTTCAGAATAAATCCCTCTCTATACTGTAAACTCCCTAGGGACAGAGAAATTATCTGCTGACTACCATTTTACGCACAGAAATTGGCAAAATTAATGGCATACAATAGAGACTCAAATATTTGTTGAATAAGTAAGTATATAATTAACAATGTAATCTGTAAATTGTTTCGGAGCAACTGGGCAAATGGTGACATTATTTATAAAATGAGAAACACAGAAAAACTCAGTTTGGGATTTTTGTTTGTTTTTGAGAGAGAGAGGTAAGAGAAAAGATGAACTGTTTTACATTCAAATAGCAGGGAATCTACATATAGTGGATACATATCTGAGGATCAGGACAAAGATAGTGGATGTGAATTCTGGGCATATAGATGGTAACTGACTTCATACTAGGAATGCTGTAAAATGAGGAAGGTTGAGATCATAGACTCCAGAGGCATTTAAGGGTTGAACAGAAAGAGAAGTCAAGGAAGAACACTAATAGCTCAGGCAGAAAAACAAACATAGAAGGGCCTTCTATCCAAAGCAGAAGGAAGAAAGGAAGGTGTGGTCAAATGCATCAGACACAGTAGAAAATCAAGGAATGAAAAGTTGAAAACAGTTTCGGTGGAGTAGGTACCATGTGGAATGACACTAGTTTGGAGTGAGTTCAAGGGTTGAATGGATGATAAAGAAATGAAATAAGCCTGTATCAGACATGACGTTTGTTCACGAAGTTTGGCTATATAAGAACTAAGAAACATAGTTGCGGGAGAGGAATATAGTCAAGGGTAGGTTTTCCTCCTCTGTTGGTTTTCATTTTCTTTAAATAGAGCTTGGACTTAAGCATATTTAAATGTTTATTGCAATCAACCTACAAAGAGACTAAAGAAAAGGTGAAAGAATAATTTAAAATGTGTTCCACAGCATATATGGTACATATCTCAAAACTTGTTGTACATCATAAATATGGTATATACAACTTGTATTATACCTAAAAGAAGCTGGAACAAATACGAACAAAGTTTTAAAAATGGGGTATAAAGAGATTAGTTTTGAATTAGAGGAAGCATTATCTCTTCCACAGAAATCATGAGTAGAAGGACAGAATGAGTAAATATGTAGGTATAAATATAGATTTGGTTACTGAAAATTAAGAGACTCTACAAGTGATAGCATTAACTATGTAATAATAAGCATGCTTAAGTTTAAATATTAAAAATAATCTGTTCATTGGAACTCACTTTTCTGAATTATGAGTTTAAGATATGCATTAGCATCTAAGTTAAATGAAGTACCTGCCCCACTCTCAAACCCTAGACTTACAAAGGAAATTGAAAAGATATTTATCAAATGCCTTCTTTGTACAAGACACAGTGCTAGATACTGTGGAGAATACAAAAGAGGGCTCTTCCCCCATATATCTGTATAGCTTGTTTCCTCCCTTCCTTTAGGTCTCTAGTCTCATATTCATTCTGCTTTATTTCTCTCCATGACACTTACCACCGCCTGACATATCACATTTGTTTTATTGACTAATTCTCCTCCTCAACTAGAAGCTTCTCAAGGGCAGGGACTTTTTCCTTTTGTATTCATTGTTGTACCCCCATACCGAAAATAGTGCCTGCCACGAACAGGAACACAAAATAAGTTTTTGATTTAATGAAATGGTACCTTCTCTTCAAGAAGGAGAGGTACAATCTGTTAAATAGGGGAGAAATGAATATATAAGGAGTATATCAATATTTACGCACTAAGGAGTACATCAATATTAATACTAAGGGTAAGTACTCAGGGTAAAATGGTTTAAGAGTTCACAAGAGTTAACCACCTCAGGCAAGGTGACAGAGAAAGGTTTTATGGAAAAGGTAGCATTTTGACTGGGCCTTAAGGGCTGGTATTTGTGGGCATGTGCACACAATTCAATAGCGTTTAGTATATTTACAGAGTTGTGCAACTTGCTAGGGCATTTCATCACCTCAAACAGAAACCACGTGCCCCTGAGTTACCACCTCCCAACTCTTCCAACCCTCCCAATGCTAAGAAGCCACTACTCTACTTTCCGTCTCTCCATATTTGCCCGTTCTGGACATTTTATTTAAATAGAATCAAATAGTTTTTGGGGGGGTTGTGACTGGCTTCTTCACTGAGCATGTTTTCAAGGTTCATTCATATTGTAGCATGTACCATTACTTCATTTCCTTTTATAACTGAATAATATTCCATTTTATGGATATACGATATTTTATGTAGCCTTTCATCAATAGATAGACCTTTGGGTTGTTTCCATATTTTGTCTATTATGACTAATAAGAAATTATGAGTAATTCTATGAACATTTGTATATATGTTTTGTGTGATATAATTTTACTAAGAGATAAGTGAAGAAAGGAACTGAACTATTTTAAATCACTCAATCCAAAAGATGACAAATTCAAGATCAGGTTTTCACTGGTCTAAGATCAAATGAGGCAAAGATAATTTTCATAAAGTTTAATTTATTCAAGTCAAAGAACTATCCTTTATTTTGCAACAACTTCCTTCAAACTTTTTTTTTATGTTAAAGCATCTTCTTTAATGAAATAATGGCACTATCAGAAGGTAGTTTTGTTCACTTACTTAGATAAAATAATTTTTAAAAGTGTGAATGTCTGTTAAATCCAAGAAATGTCGATTGAAGGAAAGGCCATGACAAAAAGAAGACAGAAACCCATAAGATAGCCTGAAAGCCAGGCTAAGGAGTCTGCACATTATCCTATGATCAAAAGGGAAGTAAATAAAGTTGTTTAAATATAAAATTACTGACTCATGGATGTCATTTCATTCAACAAATAATAATAATTGAGCTACTATTTATGAAAAGCACTGATTTGGTGCTATGAGAACAGACTAAATAAAACTCTGTCCCTGTCTTTTTATAACTTAGTCTTCAGCAGAAGAAAAGAGTCTATCTATTCATTATTTACATCTTTACCCATCTTTTAGACAGGGGATATTTACTAGCTTAAAAAAATCTTTTTAGAAAAGGAAAATATGGGACTATTCCTACTGTGCTTACCAGTTTTGTATCACTCACTATTTGACAACGTGAGTTGCTGGATATACAAAGTTAAATGATATATAATCCCTCCCCTACAGAAGCTTACATGCTAGATTTTATAAACTTATAAACTGCTCTAGAAGAAACTTACTACAGACGTTTAATTAGTATTTACCTAGGGCTTCCAATTTAATAGCAAATGACAAGCACTTACTACTACTACTCACATTTTAAGCATTTTACATTTGTTAGGTAGTACATTAAAATATATTACATTTACCATCTTTTCCCAGAATCAATGTTAATGACACTAATTCTGCTAATGAGTGTTTTATACACACTTCCTATATCATTCCCATCCAAACATCTTAAAAAAATATTCTCCTGACTTCATACCCCACACCATTTCCTTAATCCCCCGCAGCAAAACTGAAAGAGCTAACAGAGCTGTCTGCAGGAGCTGTCTCCCACCTTTCTCCTGCCAGCTTCTCTTGAGCCATTCCAAAGGGCTTTCGCCTCTGCACTACTGAAACTACTCAGTTCAAGGTTACAAATGGCCTCAAAATGCTAAATCCAATTTTTAATTTTTCATCCTTATCTCACCTGACCTATCAACAACACCTGACATAGGTTAAAAAACTCTTTGAAGTGCTTTCTTAGCTTCTCAGACACTCCAGTCCTCTGGGTTTTCTTATCTTACTAGATGTTCCTTCTCAATAGCTGCACATTAGAGTACCCAAGGCTCAGCCAATGGACGCCCCCCTCTCTTTTTTAAATTTTGATTCTCAGTCAGTTAACATTCAATATTATTCTCTCTTTTCTATCTTTCTTAATGTTCTCATATAGTTTCATGGCTTCACTAGAATGTAGCTTCAACATGGTAGGGATATTTTGTTTGTTTTTGTTTCTTAGTTATTTTGTTTATGCTGACTGTCGTGCACCTAAAACAGTACTTGGATATATTAGGTGCATGACCAATATGTTCAATGAATAAATGCTATCTTCACTTGGATGTGTAATAAACATCTCAAACTTAACCAAATTCAAGACAACTCCAAACACCTTCCCAATGGCCTAACTTCACTTTCTTAGCAAAGTGTAGTTCTATCCTTCTAGTTCCTCAAGCCAAATATTTTGAAAGCATTCCTAATTCCTCTATTTCTCTCACATCATATATCTAATCTGCCAACAAATACTGTGGATTCTGACTTCAAAATATATTCAGCTTTTGACTACTTCTCACCACGTATACCACTATCACTATGGTCCAAGCCTAGATAAATACGACAGCCTCCTAACTGGTCTTCCTGCTTCTTGTCCACCTGCACCGCCCCTACCCCGCCAAATTCAGTATGTTCTCCAAACCACAGCCAGAGAAGATTTTTAAGCTTAAATCAGATTAATCACTTCTCAGCTCATAATCCTGTAATTATTCCCACTTTGTTATACTTAAAAGCACAAAGCTTGACAACTATCTATAAAGTTCTACCCAGTATGGCCCTGTTACATCTCTGACTCATCTACTAGTTTTCCTCTCACCTATTCTACTTCAGTCATACTGTCTTCTTCTGCTGTTTCCTCCAAAGGTTTAGGGAATTTCCACCTTAGGGCCTTTTCCCTTATTTTCCCACTCTGGAATGCTTCTCCCCCAGATAGCCAGATATTTTAAAAACAATCCATATTTGCTTCATCACCTGGTTCACTTGCCACCTTCTCTTAATTTTTCCCAATCGCCATATTTAAAATTCCAACTCTGATTTCAACCTTTTGTATTCTTTATCCCCTTCTACTCTACATTTCTCCACAGCTCTTATCACTACCAAATACTATATATCCTAACTTTATGAAGCATATGCTCAAAAAAGATAAGAATTTTTGTCTGTTTTAATACAGAACAGAAAAAGGAAACAAGAATTCAAAAAAAAAAATAAGGAAAGGCTTAGGAACCTCTGGGACAACTCCAAATATGCCAATATCCGAATCACAGGGGTGCCAAAAAGAGAAGAGGAAGAACAAGAAATTGAAAACTTCCCTAACTTGGCAAAGGAAATCAACATAGAAGTCCAGGAAGCACAGAGTCCTAAACAAGGTGGACCCAAAGAGGAACACACCAAGACACATCATAATTAAAATGTCAAGGGTAAAAGATAAAGAGAGAATCTTAAAAGTAGCAAGAGAAAAGCAGAGAGTTACCTACAAAGGAGTTCCCATAAGACTATCAGCTGATTTCTCAAAAATTTTGCAGGCAAGAAGTATTCAAAGTGATGAAAGGCAAGGACCTACATCCAAGATTGCTCTATCCAGCAAAGCTTTCATTTAGAATGGAAGGGCAGATAAAGTGCTTCCCAGACAAGGTAAAGCTAAAGGAGTTCATCATCACCCAACCCTTATTACTGGAAATGTTAAAAGGACTTATTTAAGAAAAAGAAGAAGATCAAAACCATAAACATTAAAAAAGCAACAAATTCACAA